>VZRR01011986.1:297159-326316 GCA_013398015.1 Oreocharis arfaki | reverse complement strand
CCTCGCCTGAAGGTCCAGCGATGCAGCCTCCCGTCCTCTGGAAGTCCAGCGGAGAAAAGCTCCCTTCTGCCTGAGAAACCTCTGATTATATCCAGGTGGGAAATGTTCAGTGCCCCCTCCCAGGCGGAGCATCTCACAATGGGGTGGTGAGGCACTGATGGGCCCATTAACAGGAGATAGCCCAAAGCCCCTTATCTATGAGTCCTTTGGCAAGGCACAAATGCTCCCATTAACAGAAGATAGTCCAGAAGGAGGAGGCAAAGAAACACTGTCCCACCTGGTTTCAACAGCTCATGAAGATGGTAATAGAATATACTGCAACCCAGGACAGCTTTTTATCAGAAAAGTATCCCTTTTTTGTGATTTCAGTGAAGTAGATGACAATCTCTAGCATGGTACGTGTCTGAGGAGACTTTACACGTACTAGACTACTTCTTCAAAGGTGAATTTAAAGGTGAGCCTAATTGAGAATTTGAGCACTGAAAATTTAAGAAAGGAGTGGCCTATGGCTTTGTTGGGGCACTTTGTCCACAGTTCTTTTTTGCTGCTGAGCTAAACAGTTTATAGTTTTAATTTGGTTCATGACTTATTTGGCAGTTTTTTAACTGATTAGTAGTTACGGCTGAATCTATGTGTAGATACTCAAGTTGCCTGGTAGCCCGTGTGTGATTTAGGAAATACTTCTCTATGTCTTAGATATAGAAATCACCTCTCCTCTGACACTCCCATTACTGGGGATGCCTGTGAGCACCAGGACCCAGGGAATGAAGCTGGTGTCCTCCTGCCCAGGTTCTCAGTACCCACAGAAAACTGGTATGTGACTGAGATATTTCCCATCTTGGCAGCTCTCAGCTCCATTAGGAAATGGTGATACAGACTGGTTTTGGGTTTCACTGACCCCTTAGGGGACCTGGGTGCTGCAGACTCAGGCAGTTCAAGAAAAACAGGTGTGAGTCTGGCAGCTTCCATGGAGAGAAAGGAGGAAATGGGTGGCGACTTCTTCTTCCACTTTGCCCTATCACCCTCTCACAGAGGTAGAGGACAACTGGTGTATTCAAGTGAGCGAACATGTACAGATATGGACATGTCAGCTGTAACACATGCCTTGAAATTACACACTTAGAGTCACAGTAGTGAACCAGTGGTGGCCTAGACCTTTCAGCGCATCGCCCTCATCAACCAAGGACAACAGAAACACCCTTCAACAAGTGAACAGCCACTTTCTTCCGGGAAGAACGCCACAAGCACATTAGGGGTATTGTAAGCAACACCAGGTTTATGAGTTTGACATCAATGCTAATACTTAAACAGAAAAAAAACCAGTTTCTGTTTTTTTTATTTAATTTCAGCTGCTTATGTTGTTCTCTCTGGAGTGTTTCACTGATATCTGTATGTTGCTGACAAAACAAACTGAATTTATGTTGCTGCAATCATCACAATGAGTCATTAAAATCATTAAAATGAGTCAATAATATGAGTCATCAAGTGAGAGAGCTCCACCTGCAACCAGCTCCTGTCCCTATGTTACGCAATTAAATTTTTGATGATGGGCCTAAAACTTATGGCTGTCACATTGAAGTGTTTCTTAACAGCTCATACTGCCAGTGGAGTTATAATATTTGATACTGCTGAATGAATATTTGTGATTGAATTAAACTGTTAGTCACAGAAAATAGACCCTGCCACACAGAAAGAGAACCTCATTACTTAAAAAGAAGTGTTCTTTTGAGAAAGTTCTTATAATCCTATCTTGGGCAGAAATTATTGGTGTATCAGAGTTAGCTTTAAGTATAAATTATGAAGATATGCCCTACTTTCTAGATTTGAGTTTATTTACACCTTCATTTTTGCACTGGTAAACTTTTTATTTGTGTGAATTAAAGTTGTTTCACTTTTGGGGGGAGGAAAATTATATTTGAGAATTATAGCTTGTATATATTTATATTATATAAACTAAGCACTTGAGGTTTTAAAGGAAGGGGACTACACTTTACTGGTATCTGTATAATGCCTGCCATACCTGTTTCTCCCTCTTGCAGCTGGTGCCTTATTAATTTATAAAAAATTACAAATATTATCCTTATTTATTATCTACTGGGTATTATTTGCCAAATACTGGAGATTAGAAGCTTCAAAGCTTCTAGTGGCTGAAGATGCATTTTAACAAAAACTTGGTCTTTGCATTATTGGAGCTTTTTTCTGACCATAAGATACAATATTTAAAGCCCCAAATTTGCAAACTTGCTTATGTAAATACCAGCTTCAATTCTTTTCCCGTTTTCACATTTTTTTAGTATTTTCCTTGATTTCAGGGACCTAAACTTAGCTGTTGTTGTCCCCCTTTACAAAGCCATTCATGAAAATTTGGCTTTAGGTATTGGCATCATGTTTTGGAAAGGTTAGACTAGAAGAAAAAGAACTGACTTGTTCAACCACTCTTTTTTATTACTCTGGTGGTCTCTTTCCAGCTTTTCCCTGTTAGTACTCTGAGATATAAACAAGCTTGTAAGAAAAAACACATTTCCAGTTCTTAGCTGATTAATGAGAGGAAAATTAAAAGAAAAAGACAAAAAAGCCTAGTGGATTGACATGTTCCTTTAAAAGAGTTTGGGCTGTTTCATAAGCAGTGTAAGAGGGTGGGAAGGGAACTCGAACCTTTCTTGTGCCTGCCCAGTGCTTGTTCTTGAGTGGGCTTAAGAAGTTTATTGAGGAATCAAGGAGTTTCAGCCTTTCTTACACTTTCTCCAGCAGAAATTTATACCAGGCAACAAAATGCCTTCTCTAGACAGATTACACATTTGTTCTCTGGGTCTATTTCATAATCTGTCAGCTCACAGAGAGGTACCAATGGGAACTGTCTTTTCTTCTGTGCTAAGTGTCTATTTTAAAGGTGATTTACAATTCCTAAATGGAAAATCAGAGCAATAGAGCTATAAAATTTATTATTGTGATCAAATCACCTTTCTCTGTGGGCTGCTGAGTATTTAGTAAGTAAAAGAGAGAAAATCAATCTTTCATGGGTAATATACAATCTACACAGTGATGGCAATCTTTCATTTTACTATGGCTTGCATGAACAGGGAGATACCATTTCGATGGGAAAATCTCTGTCTGGGGGTGACATCATTTGGAGCTTTCTAGAGAAAACACTGCTTTTAGTTTGTTTTTCAGCATGAAGCAGAATAGTGGTTTGGCCACTAAGTAATGATCTTTTTCTTCATATCTGTTTGCTACTCAAGTGCACTGTTTGTAGATGGACATGTAATGGAAGTTGTGTTTGGGATTAACATCTAATACAGCTTGGACAGAAGAGGGAAGGAGAAAAAAGGGTATTTTGAGAAAACTAATTTTGGAGGAACCTTTTCAGTAAGGCTCTTTGTGAAGCTAGAGTCAGATTTGCTAAGCTAGGGCAAAGCAACACTAGTAAGAGCCCCAGATCTGTGAAAATGCTGATACTTCTACATTAAATTCCCTTTTTTTCCCTAACTGCTAGTGTCAGAATGTTTCGAGTAAATACATCTTCCAAAAATAATGCCTCCAGCTGAATTCTCCGCCTTGCTTTATATTTGCTTTCGAGTTAAATAACACAAGATGAAAATCAAGAGCACTTTTATTCCTGTTCTTTTCTCGTTCTTAATGTTTCAAAAGTCTTAAGGGAAATTCTCAAAGGACTCTAATAGGCAATTTCAGTAATGCAGCAGTGTTATAGATTCTTGGCTTTTCTGTAAGGTGGACAATGATTTAAGAGATAGATCTTTTTTTATTTGCCTTAGTCTTCTATTAAGGGGCTTCTGCCTTCCTGGAAAAATGCTTATTTCTATCATTGATTGATGTCTTCAGTGAATCACAGTTTAAAACCTGGTTCAAGGGTTAGGTAATTCTTGGTGATATGATTTAATATTTCTAGACAGTAACTTTTGCCTTTAAAATCTAAAATATTTGTATATTTTGGGAGATGGTGCAGACATTAACCACCCATAACCAGAGCCACGTGTGCAGCAATGGTCATGAGAATTTTCTTGCAATAAAAACCCACAAACAATAAAAAGCCAGAAAGCTTCTCCTGGGTTCCTATTATGTCATGGGCCCTCAGAAAAAAAAATAACCCTCACAGTCACTTGTCCTCCATAAAGATGGGTGTTACTGAAAGGATAAGAAGATTTGAGGAAGATTTGATAAAAGTCTTCGGTTATGTTGAAGGTAGATGTGGAAGAATAAATAATCACCCTGTTTTAATTGGGATTGGGAATAACAGTTTTGAATCATAATAAGTGACAATAAATTACATGGAATAAAATTTTCTTACAGCATTGAAGTAGTTTGGTTGTAGAGATGGGAGAGCCTCTTGCCACTGCAGGCTCTTCAGAATAGACTGTGCAAACATCTGTCAGAAATGGCAGAGCTGTGTTTTGGAGAAGGCCAAGAGACTAGATGTTATGTGATAATCACTTCCAGCTCTACTTTCCTATGGGAAGAGAGAACTTGAGAAATGCATGTAGGAAGAGTAACACTCTTCTAAAAGAGGAGAGTGGAGAGTATGCTTCCCATGGTGCCAATGCTAGACCATCAACTCATCTGTAAGGCAAGCAGGAGAGCAGCATTATGACCTGTAATGGAAGGATGATGGAGAAGGCTGTGCCATTTCTCTATTGTGCCTGCAAGGCGTAAGCTCCCTCTGCTTTCATCTGTGCTAATGGAAGAGGAAGCATTTACTAGCTGCAGGCTGCCTCCAGAGGAGACACTGACACAATTCCTGCGCACACAGCGTCATCCCTGCAGGCACCAGGCTCTGAGAACTCAGCTATTGCTTCTGGCTCTCAGCAGTTACCGCTCAGCCGAGAGTGGCACAGCTGCGCTCGCACAGTCTCTCAGCTGAGCATCTCGGGGTGCTACTCAAGCAATTTTACCCCATTTTGCAGAGAAAGGAAATGGCTCACAGGGTGTCTGAGTGACAGTTCATGGCCACACGAAAGCAGTCAGGTGCTCACTCCTTGTCAACCTTTGGTAAAACACAGGAGTTTGCTCTGTAGTTCTTACCTGAATGAAGCATACCATTGTCCCTACTGCCGAATGGACCAGCACTGTATTCCCAGGAGACCCTCAAAGAAACATGTTGAGACTTCTTCAAGTTTAAGCATTCCTTACATGTGTTGATTAATTCCAGTCTCAGTAAACTCAGAACATTGAAAAAATGCCTGGAGGTATTTAAAAGACTTGTGGATGTGGCACTTGGGAACATGGTTTAGTGATGAGCATGGTGGTGCTGAGTTAAACCTTCAACCAAATTATCTTGGAGGTCTTTTCCAGCCTTAACAGTTCTATGATTCTCTATTACTAAACATAATGCCAAACTAGAAGGATTCTGTTGAGAATGTTTAAAACAACAATGGAACTACAGCAAAATTAAAGAAAATGGGTGATTTTAAGTACATTGTACTGAGTGTAGTGATGTTGCCATAATTTTGTAAGACTGAATTTGTGCAAAAATATTTCACAACCTGGCTTCTTCCCTTGTGTAATCCATTGGACTATCAGTGCCTTGTTCCATATCCACATCCACTTGTGGGGTTTACATTAACTGTGGTGCACTCCAGTAAAACGTGGGTCAAATTTGAACGACAGCAACATGAAAAGCTTTTGATGAAATTAAAAACTAAGAAGTTTAAAGGAAAGTTCTCTCTGCAAACCCAGTCTGAAGTTCAATTGGCACAGTTCCCATTTTTCCCATGGGTGTTACTGCAGACCCTTTCCTTTATGAGGTGGATCAACCTTTATTTCTTTAGGTACCTGTTGCTTGTGCTATCTCTGTGCCTCATAGTGCAACAGGTAGTTAAATGTTTGTAAAGCCTTTCTGATCTTGAATTTACATGTCTACCAACCATGATGGGTAACTGCAGAGAAGATCTGTCACAGATCCCTTTTGAAAGTAAAGTGGCAAGAGAAGTGAGTCAGAGGGATGGGATGGTTATGAAGCTTATTTTCCTAGCATCTCTTTTCTGCAATAAAGACCATCTGACTTGACCATTTTCTCGGTTGGACTTTATCAGAGTTCAAAAGGGAGTGGATCAGGGATGTTGTGTCTCGAAGGCAATACACGTATTGCCTACTAGGGAGTTGCTTTTTCTCTCAGAGTCCTATTTAGGGCATTTGGATTCTCAAGTAAGTGCTGGTATGTTAGCCATGTAAGCCTTCTTTTTTTTTTTTTTGCCATCCATTTGTATATCCCTAAGGTCTGTGGCTGTAATATTATTGTTTTGACCACCTTTTTTTAATTTGCAGAAGCTCGTACTCTTAATAACTTGGTCAACTCTAGCTCTAATAATTTCAAAATTTAGTTAGAGATGGTAATTAATTATTTTTCCCAGCTGATAATTTTATTCTGGTAGTGTGGTGTTTACTGCATTGCCCTTTCTAAACTTCATAGGTTAGAACTGTGCATGGTGTTTTAATAGAAAGTACTTTGAGTTTTTAGCCTCTATTTATATGCCTGAGAACATGTTTATTCTTCTAAGGTTTAATTCCTGTTTATGAAGAGATTGTGTTGTGTTTTAATATTTATGAGTTAAGATGAAATGTTTGGGGTTCACAAATGAGGTTTTTCTAATTAGAGCCATAGCAAGTTAGCCAGAAACCAGGAGAAAAAGGTATTACATATTTGTCATGGTTGAACAAATCTATGTTATCACCAAGATAACTATTCTTATAACAGATCCTATATGACAGTTACAAATTTTGGGTGAAATATTAAAATGTGTTTGTTGTTTTATGGCATGTTGAATTTGATCTTTTATTTAAACATAGCCATTCCTTTGAAATGAGTAGATTTAAACCTAGCCCTAAGTCTTCTGTAAACTTTCTTCTAGTTATGTCAGTGAATAGAACACACAAGAGAAAAGGAATCTTTAAAAAGCTACACCACCTACAGTTAACAGGGTCAGCATCCACTGGAACACATCTCTGTGTGACCTGGAAATGATCCTGACTGCTGAAGCGGTGATAGCATCAGTCTCAGGTTGTATCACTTTGCCTTCACTCCTGTCCCAGTGCATCTGGTAAAAGGCAACAACTCTTATACATTAACTCAGCTAATGTTTCAATTAAGGATTTTTCCAACTCAAATACAATCTCTGTTATAAAACAGGGATGGGCAGAGGAGCTCTGATCTTTGAAACCCATGGAATTATTTGCTTTTCAAGAGAGATACCAGCTATTTCTGTCAGTGACTAATTACACTGGTTGATTTTCTTTTTTAAAGGCCTGTCTGTTTTGCATGGGACCTCATTAAATAAGAAGCTGTTCCTCACCCAAGTATAGGTTATATCTGTATATATTGCTGAGCTGCTGTTGTGTTCTCTCTGTGCATCTCTCACTGATTCAAGAACTGTATAGTTAGGGCAACAGATTGTTTGACACCTGTGCTTAATTACCAATCTTGGTTTACTGATCTTTATTATGAATGGGTTGGTTCTAATATATTAAGTGCAGTATGAAATATGCTTGTTATAGAGCTCAACAAAGAATTAAATTTCTAATAATGTTTTCCTACTTTTCCAAGAATTGAACATTTTTAAAGTGTCATTTTAGCCTCTTAATGACTTCTTTTTCATCGTATTTATCTTAGATTACAGCAACAAATCTGGCACTCTGATCTTGAAGTCAGTAAAACCATAAGTGTTATTCTGAAGCCAATTAGATGAAGAGCATGTGTATTTCAGATATTTCAGAGCTACTGTAACAGATGAAAAAATGAGGTAGATTCTCATGTTTCTGAAACAGAAAACCCTCAGGCAGATTTAAAGCAAGAAGTAATGACTCTGGAATTATTCAGAGGTGAATGAGAAACCAATGGAATTCATAAATAAACAGAAGTACTGCTGTTCTGGCAACTCTTCTGGCACTGTCTGGGGAGTCAAAAAATCATCGAGGCAATCTGTGGCTGGAGCTTATGAGTGAGAAGTCTGAACTCCTTTCTAAAAAGGTCAAAGAAAAATTGTTGACACTAATCAAGGCTCACATGAAAAAAGGCATTCTGAACTGAGAAAACTTCCTGGCATCTTGTCTTGATGGCTTTAAGTTCTGTGTCGTAAATTACATTATTTATGTATGTCATGCACTGAGTCAGCTGTGAAAGTCTGGGCCACAGCTAAGTTAAAATTTTACACTGGAATAAAATCTAGTGAAACACATGTCAAAAATATGATCTATGACTCTGGCTGATTCTAGACTCAAAGCAGGAAAGAGATCTAAGGAGAAATTAAACACAGATTTATTTATGAAGAGAAATTAGACAATATATGTACACTCATTTTTAAAAGCTTCCTGGCTAATTAGATTTGAAAGCTAAGGCAGGAGGGCAGAGAAAATTGAACTCATTTTCTTTGTTTTTCTGTTTTAGATTCTATCTTTTCTTTTCCATTCTCTTCTCCTTCTGAATTGTATTGAAAGGGGAATGATGTTGGATATCATTGGTACCAACTATGAAACAGGTGCAATAAAGGAATGAACTGCTATAAAGGACATTGGATGCGAGTTCTGTGTTTTGGGTTCAAATTTTTCCCAATTCAGCTGATCCTGTCATATTGGAGGCATCCTAAAAATACAATGGATTATTTGCTATTTTCCTTTTGTCCTTCTTGAGCTGTTTGTATCATGGTAATTATTAGTTCTCCTGATCATACCCAGACTAGATTAGTGTACATGAGAAGCAATATCAGATTACGTCTGTTTCTACTTCAAAACAAAGTAAAGGGGGTCCCATTTGAAGTTACTCAGTTCTTGTATTCATCAAGATGTGAAAGATCACATCTTGTATTTCCATATCTAAACTGTCATGGCTTGAATTTCATTATTTGGGTTGCAGTGAGTGGAAGAATAAAACTGGGATGCTCTTAGTTTCATTGAGTTGCAGACAACCTATGAATAACTTAGAATTTTTGCTGTATTTTACCATGTGCCATTTATATGAACATAAATGTAACAAAAGGCAATTCAGTTGTATTTAATAAATTTTAGAACAACAAAAAAAATTCATAAATGTAGTGGAAGGAAATTATGCTATATTTATTGTTGTAACAGGATCTAGAGTCAGCCAAGGCTGCCTGCACATTTCCTAACACTGCTAAAGCTAAAGCTTTTAGAGGATGACCTTGAACAACATCCCTTTTGCATTGCTTATCTGTTGTTCCACAACCTCCTCAACTGAAGCACTCACTTGTGGTTCTAATGTATAATATAATGACTGACCTGCTAAAATTGCTTTCATCACCATCTATGGCACTTTGATAATCTTGGGGCAACTCTCAAGAGAGAGGCTAGAAGTTAAAAATTAAAATTTGTGATTTTTTTTCCAAGAAAAAAAAAAATCCTTGCATAGATTATTTCATTAGCTCCCATCATTTCTAGTTACCACTGTTGTACCAATCCCTCTGATTTGTCTTTTAAGTCTGTTCATTCACTTCGAAGTCCAGACTCCTCTCCAGCCATGTTCCTATCCATTTAAGGATGCTCACTCCTCTTCCAGTGCAGTGTTGTCCCTCTCCTTTTTTCCTGCTGCTTCTCCAGTATTTCTGGCTTTGTCCCTTTGTGTCCATCTGGCTGCAGTTTCCTCCTTCTTCCTTGCATCTTGTGTTTAGACTGCACCCAATGCTTTCTATCTCCTCACATGTAAGTGTTCAGAATTCTTCTTGATATTTCTGTCCCAATGTTTTCAAATCATCTTAATGGATTTGTTCTCTCCTTTGCTAGGAAAGACAACAAACTCTTTCAAGGCTTAGATTGAGGAGTCAATGCAGAATACAGAGTGGAGGCAGCACCAAAGGCAAGAGGCAGGAATTTGATGGCAGCAGAGTAAACACACACTTATTTGTGTTGCCCTCTTCTCTTTTTAGGACAAATTAAGCAAGTTTTTTTAATGGGAACCTAGTCTTCAGGTACTCCTCTTTTGTGTTTCAAAGTAAGGATGAAAGCCACCAAGTTCAAAAATATATTTTCTGCCACATAGGCAAAACAAATATATACTTCTTTTAGAGGAATAATATAAATTTTTCAGTGGTAAAAATAGTGGCTGAAACTGATGTAGTGAGATGTTTTTTACAAGGGTTGATCCAAATAGCCAAAAAAAAAAAAGACAGTCTGACTTTTTTTCTGAATATACTGTCCAAAGAAAGAAAAAAGTAGAGATGATTCTGTGTCTTACAAACTTATTCAGAACTGTTTAAATTGTGTACATATTTGTGCATGTTTTAAGACACATTTCTCTGTGTAGTTGGCAACCTTTGACTGATGCTTTTTTCAGAAGGCTTGTTCAGTCTTTCTTTAAATGTTTTCTTACGTATGGCTGCATTCTCTGAATTAGGGGAAGTGTGAAACCTTTCAACAAAAATGGACCGGGCACACTTTGCTTTTTGTAACATCTTTGATTTCCAGATGAGTGTGTGAGTGCAAATATCGAAATAGCTTGAGCAGGTGTTTTGGTGATATTTCGGATCTGAATGAAAAACTCATGATACCAGTTGATTCATTACAGAGCCACTTAGAGAAAATTACCATCTACATGTTTGCAATAATGCATTAGAAGCTTGGCAGGTGAGAAGTGCCTATTCATCCCTACCATGATCCATCTTAAACCCCCGAGATGTTCCCATCCTAAGACACCAAAATGACTAAATAGTTCTCCTCACATACTTACTGGTTCGTGTTAGTCAGTACTTTGGGTGAGACCTGGAGAACCTGGTTCTTTGATTAGAGGAGACCTTTGTGACTAGGGAATATGTGCTGGATCCCAATTCAGTTGGTTATATTAGAAATGAAGCAGAAATTCAAGATGGTACTTACAGTACCATAGGTACACATCCCTTCTGTCTTTCTGTAAGTCTGTGACATGAATCGTCAGCCGTTACTAGTTCCTCTAAGAAGTCAGGCATTTATCTCAAGGCTGCAAAATAGGTATTTCTTTCTCATGACGTTCATATCCGTGGGGCTTGTCCTGTAGTTAGGAAAATGTTAATGCAATCTAAATGGTGGTGGGAAAGAGAAAAAGGGTATTGAAAGGAGAAAATGGCTTGGGAAATTTTTAGAAAGGAGAAGTGTGCTCACCTCCTGTGAATTCCTGTGAACTTTTGGCTGTACAGATTGGAACAGCTGTCAAATTTCAAAGCTTTTTATTTTCAAGCAGAAAAAGGAGCTAGCTTTGATTTTCTTCATTCCAAGTAAATTTTTAACCACAGTGTTAATAGGCAAAAATATGCTGCCATTGTCACTTCTCCTTTGCTGGTGTGTGTGCAAATACTACTCTGAGAGTTGCCTCATTCAGCTCGGAAGAGGAGCTCTTCATTTGTTAATTTTGCTGGAACTCCTGTACAGTGACAGTGTCTGGCTGATCATCAGATATATAAAGACTCTAAACAGAAGTGCCTTCAGACTACAGATGGAAGCATGATTAGGTGACAGATAAGTGTGGTATTTTGAGGGTCTAGAGATTTGACTTAGGTATTTAAAGGAGAAGTAAAATGTCTAAGTCCTTTAATGGATCTGTGGTGATTAGTCAATTCAAAGGCTCCTGAAGACTCAAGAAATGTTTGGGAAGGGTCCGTTTTCCACTAAGACAGTGGAAAGTAAACCACTGAGAGTGGTCATGGAAGTAGTTAAAACAAAGAAAATAGTTAACTCCTTTACCACAGCTGTGAGATGTTTTGATATGGACTGAAATATGTTGGCAGAAGATACATCTGTCAGGGATAAGATGTGAACTGAAGTCACCTTGTGTCTTGGCAAGCTGTGCAAATGCTGAAAGAGAAAATTTTGACTGTGTTGCATATTTCACCATTTGCATACTCAGACCCTTCAAGAGGCTGGCTGATCTTTGTGGAGGAGTGAATGTTTGTGCTCTCTGAGTCACTCAAAAAAATACATCCGTGCTGCTGAGAGCTACAGAGGACTCAAGCCAAGAAGGTACCATCTGGATCAGAAAAAACCCCACCAGTGACTTGGTGAGGATTCTTCTGTTGCTTTCATGCTGATGGCACAGCAAACCCAGCTGATTTCTGTTTTGCTTACAGGAAGTGAGTGAAAGGAGAAATTTTGGATCTATCTCATGCACCAGATGAGGAAATCCTTTGCATCACCAGTGACACAAACCACCTATTCAGGCGGTTCACCATTCTCATCTCCTGAAACTTCTGTCCATCAAGTCTGCTTTTGGCCGTACCTTTCCAAAGAGAGTGGCAGCTGCCCGTTAAGCAAGAGAGACAAGTCAGAAACCAGAAGGCGAAGACTGCAGGGAAGACATGCCTACAAACTGTGTGATATTAGGTAGGAAAGGAAGTGCACCTGCCTGCGTGCCTCCTGAGGAGGGATGGATAGTGAAATGGGAAGGCTTTGGTCCAGTAGGCTGACACCAGGCCATGGAGTTGACTTCAAAGGAAGCATCAAAAGAGGTTTCCTTAATCCAAGGACTACCTGATATTGGAACATATGAAAGTATGGAAATGTTCTGGTTAAAAGCCCAATGGTGGTAACAACTTCAGGATTTATATAAGGATCTGCCCCAATACCTACCCATCTCCCGACACTTGACTTGTTATACAATTTGTATTCCTGAAGGAAACTGAGTGATCACTGCCATCTATTGGCAACAAATAAGCTAACATTACTATCACTCTGAGAAAATGTGCTAGAAATTACACAATTGACCTGAAATTAGATGTGCTACTGTTAAAGTTGATTTTTTTTTTTTAAATGGGAATATTACAGCGCATGAAATGTGCACTTCTTATGCTAGTTTTCTTTGCCTTACTTGGATGTTTTTGTCTCTTACAACACAAATCTCCATTTATATGATTCACATGAGATTGTACTCCTGTTTCCAATGAACACCTGGTTAGGACAGCTCCAAGGGATTAAAAAATTGGAATTTCCAAGTATGAGATAACTTGGTTGCCTGAGAGAAAAAATTTGTGCTCATGACACAAATCTTGTGAGAAGAAACACCATGAGATCTTCTCAAAGAAGTGCACTGATTGACACATTTTTGTTTATTATTATCACACTGGTCTTATGAGAAAAGAAAGGAAAACCCTTACTGCATGAGAGTTCTAACGATTTAAACACGTAAAGGAGAACTCTCCCTACCAGCAACTATGAAATTAATCACAGGAAAAACGAAGTAAAGTGACAAACCTCTTATTAATATCTAAGCCATTTATCTTCGGTATGTGAATATCTAAGGGTACTAATCGTACAGAACTAACAAATGGAATAATGCACTAAGTAATGTTCTTCAAAACCTTTATTTTGAATGTTCAGTGTTTAAAAGACTTTCATACCTACAAATAAATAATTCAAAACTCATTTTAGACACATCCTCAAAGGCTCAATGTCACTAACTTTATCAGAAGTTGGAGCTGTTTATGCTAGAAAGATGATAATATAAATTTACCATGAGTGATGCTGTAATTGCAGTTCTGTCGTAACTAACACAAAAAAAAGTTTTTCTGCTGCATGTAAATTTATACTTGAATGACATATTTGGGACTATAGATTCGGGAATTAGTCAAAACACATTTGGAAGACAGAAGTTTTTTTCCAATTTTTAGTCAATGGCATATAGACCTTCCTAAACACATTGAAGGAAGTTAGTTCCTCTTGAAAATTAACTGGTGTATTTTTTCAGAAGCCCCAAATTTCATCCATATTTGTGTTCCAATTATAGATTGAGACTTGAATTACTTCAGCTGACATCCTTTCTTCTAAACAATCAGTGTAGATTCACGAAGTAAGATGGAAACTGATATTCTATGTAAAAGCAGAATGGTGATTCAAATTGCCTAAAACTTCATTTCTCATTCACGTAAAATGAATGTTTTTCAGGTGCTTGGAGCAGTAAAGAAAACTCTGTGAACTTGAACCACCAAAAAATTTAAGCCTATTAGCCTGCAGGAGGAAACCACTCAGCACAGACCAAGGATTTCAGGGTCTTGTGCTACGGAAGTACAAGACAAATAAAACTGCTTGAAAAGCTTTGTGAATGGTTATTTGAATTCTGTAAGAGAATATTTTCGTAGAGTTGTAATCCTTTTATCTTGAAAGGATTGCTGCTTAAATTACTGTTAACAAAATCAAGAGTGGGAGGCAACAGAGGCCTACCGGTATTAAAGGGATCAAAGCATGCTGGTGTCAATAGATGTATTTATGTTGCAGGTTTACTGTATTGAATTATTGAGGTAGTTCAGAAGAGAAGAAAAATTCACTATCAATAAAAGAAATACTATATTACTAACTTCAGTTTGAATTTATTTCACTTTTTAAAGAAAGTCTTCTTAATTTGCCACTATCTAATAAATTTGCCAGCAACAAAAAATTGGGAGGAGCTGTCAACTCTTTCAAGGGCAGAGAGGGCCTGCAGAGAGACCTTGATAAATTAGAGGCCTGAGCAATCATTGCTGAAGTTCAACGAGGGATGAGCTGGATTCTGCACCTGGAATGGGGCAAACTTGGATATTTGTAGACTGGGGAACAAGAGGCTGGAGAGCAGCTCAGAAAAAAGGGCCCTGGGGGTCCTGGTCAGCGGCAATCTGAGTCAGCAGTGCCCTGGCAGCCAGGAGGGCCAAGCGTGTCCTGGGGGGCATCAGGCACAGCATCAACAGCCAGGAAAGGGAGGGAATTGTCCCGCTCTGCTCTGCACTGGGTGGCCTCACCTCAAGTGCTGGGGCCAGTTTCAGGTGCCACAATGTAAGATATTAAGGTCTTAGAGAATGTTTGCAGGAGGGCTAAGAGCATGGTGAAGGGTCTGGAGGGGAAACCTTACCAGGAGAGACTGAGGGCACTTGGTCTGCTCAGTCTGGAGAGGAGGAAATACACGAGAAACCTCATTGCAGTCTACAACTTTCTTGAGAAGAGAAGACGAGGGGCAAGCACTGATCGCTTCACTCTCATGACCAGTGACAGGACCCAAGGGAATGGCCTGAAGTTGTGTCAGGGCAGGTTTAGGTTGGATATCAGGAAAAATTTTTCTCCCAGAGCGTAGTTGAATACTGGAAGAGGCTCCCCCAGGAAGTTGTCACAGCACCAAGCCTGACAGAGTTCAAGAAGTGCTTGGACAATGCTCTCAGGCACAAAGTGTGACTCTTGGGGTATCCTGCACAGGGCCACGAATTGGACTCAAGGATCCTGGTGGATCCCTTACAACCCACCAGTTCATCATTCTATGATTCTATTAAATAAGATTGTATTATTTTTTTCTTTAAAAGATGCGACATTTTTTCTGCATTTGTTTAAGGCTTAGGGGAGGGAGTGGTTTTCCATATCCAAGACAACTAAATCTTCATATGAGGAGGTTTCCTGCATCTTTTACGCTTCTTTCTTGTTATAATTTCCCCTTGTTGTACATAAAAGGGGAGGAAAACAAATTCTAAAATGCAGTAATTGTGGCTTTGTGTTGTTTGTCCTTTGGGCCAGTCACCTGTGCTTTCAAGACACAGAATCACACAGAATCACAGAATGGATCAGGTGGGAAAGGACTACAGTGGGCCATCTGGTCCAACCTTCCTGTTCAAGTAGGATCATGCTAGAGAACACTGAACAGGATTGCATCCAAACGGTTCTTGAATATCTTCAGATATTCAAGAGGAGGTATCGGGAGGGAGACTCCACAACCTCTCTGCGTACTCTGTTCCAGTGCCTGGTCACCCACACAGAGGACACCTGTGTTTCTCTGCCTCAGTCTTCTCTCTCCCCTCTACTCTATACATTGGCTAGACAGAAACACTGGCTGGTTGGTCCAGCCAGCCAAGACTGCATTCCTCGAAACACTGCTTGTGCTTTTGGCCAGCTGAAAGCAACATCCTCAGGATATTCCTATGGCTCTGCTGGCCACCTCCATCAGTAGCTGCCAAAATGGAGAGTTTGCTCCTCTGTCCGAAGCAGTGATGTACATATTACAGCATTTTCAGCCTTTGCTATTCTATTTTTTTAGTATTTCCATTAATTTGCCCTTTGGTTTAAATAACCATGATCAGAAAGTCCTCAGAAAGAGCTTAGAATCATCTCAGCTCAGGCTCTATCTTTTTTTCTCAATGTTGACAAACTAAGGAATGTTTTTTTCTTAACAATAGGAACAGGAGAACTGTAACAATGCTGACATGGAAGCCCTACTTCACATACGTATATTTTTAAATTTAATTAAATTACTTACGTTTATTTCCTCTTGCCTTCCTATCTTCCTCATACTTAATAATGCTTGAAAAAACGTTTAGTGATGGTTGTTTAATGCAGTACTAAAAAAGCTCCGCTCTATCAATTTAACCTCATGCCCTGGATCATATTTTATTGTAATAATGTGCCGTGACAACATCATGACATTTTTTATAATCAGCTGGGGTCCCTGGAACTGTCTTGACTAATTTTGGCCCTAGTTGCCTACTTAGAAACTTCATGGCAGAGAACAGCAAAAATTCATTATGGTCAACTGGAACGAGAATAACATTTCTCACAAGAAATAGCATTTTAAAATAGATGTACATATATGCAGATATATGTATATATGGCTTTTTTTTTTTGCTTATACGTAGACATGTGTACACACATGTGTATATTTCATCTTGGATCTGGATGAAAAGTCAGAAACTTGACACTTTTCGTGGGAATGAGATCCTTCTAATGTCTCTCTTGATTTGCTAGCTGCCAAGCTCCTTTGCTTCCCACCCCTCCAACCCTTTTGGTCCAGCTGCCATGCTGGCTGCCTGAGGAGCCAGCTGCTCCAATGAGGAAGTGCAGGATTATGGGGAGCAGACAACCTCCCCACCCTGCTACCAGCCAACTGGCTTGAGCTTTGTCAAAGGAAGCCTGTATTGGTTCTGTTGAATTTTTTATGGACTCCTGCAGGATCCACACATGCCATTTAATCCGTACTCTCCAATGGAGCAGCAACCCTTCAGGGACAAGAAGTAATTTTCCTCAGTAAAACAAGTAATCTTCTGTGGCCTGCAGAAGTGCTCTTCTCAAATGTGTGCTTTAGCTGCAACTGCACTAATGTGTGCTCAACACACTCCCAGGATGTGCCAATGTATCAGAACTGTACTCAAATAGGGCTCAAGAAAAACTAGAAGAAAGCCACAGAGGTCCTGAAAACTGGCAATAGTGAAAGACACTCAGATATTTCAAGAAATAAGCAAGCAGGGCATTTCAGAAGGATAAGAATGATCTCAGAGAATGGGAAGAATCTGTGGGGGAAATCCTGATGAGCCAACGTCTTCAGCTTTTAAACACAAAAAGCTGTAAGTGTGTCATGATCCAGAAATGCCCAGAGTCAATTTATAAAAGCTCAGCATTGTTGCATGAGTAGAGGATAGCTAAAGAACATCATCTCTGGTTATGCAACAAGGTAGCCGAGTTCATCACCTTTATTTACCCCAGCAGCAAACCAAACCCTTCTATAATGCCCTATGCCAGAGAAAATGTTTTGCTTTGGGATATTTTTCAGCTAGTAAATGACATAAAATCCAACTAATATACCAGACAAAATCTATTTAACACAATTCATATTTGAGAAGAGGGTATGAAAACAATCTGACCTGTCTGTATGTGTTTCAGGTACGTATTTGGTGATATTTTGACAGTGGTCTTTCTCCATAAATTATTATATTTGAGGTGGTATTTCTCTTGTAAACACCTCTCCCTCAGTTTATAAACGTGTCCTTGGGTTTTTTAACTCCTCTTTTCAGATGTTCAATTCCATCTTAACTCTCCCTGTGAAAAGACCCCTTCATTTTCTAGGAAAATACAGTGAATATAATATTTAAACCAATAACTCAGCTTCTTCCCCTTCATATGTCAAACACATGTTTTTCCTTTCTGTAATATCCTTTCCTACCACAACTCACTATCTTTTTCTTCTTGTCTACCTCATCTATCCCAATTCCTTCATTCCTTCTTAATTTGCTTCAGTTTCTTCACTTTATAAAAAAGGTGTGAAGCACAACTTCCTGCAGCCTATTCAGCCTATTCTGTCTTTCCATTTCTTTCTCCTTGCCCTTCTGATTTCTAATTTTCTGTAAGAAAATTCTTCCTTCCCTTTCACATTCAACTTTTTGATTTCTTCTTAATCACCTCCTCCTACTCTGCATTGACTCAGACTTTCATCTCCTCCTCTTTTAACCCTTCCGTGCCCTGCATCTTTCATCCTCCCTGCATCCATGCTCCTCACTGCACTCACTCAACATTCTTTTCAAATTTTTTTCTACCTCCTCCACTAGCTTGTTATCTTCACTGCTTAAATTCTTTCCTTGACTCATTCAGTGTTATTATTGTTAATAATAATAGTAGAAAAGAAGCTTTCCATAGAAAGCAAAAGAGGTCTCTGCCAATATAAAAAGAGATTATAGAGACAGAGGAGAGGTGAATAGAACTGAAGAAGGCAATGACACCTGATGGGAAAAAGAAGTCCTTGTTTAGTTCTCCATTGTTTTGTTGTTTCAGTAATCTTCTGCTGGGGAAAAATCGGGCTATGGGTTAAAATACCTGCAAAGCTCAATTTAGATAGGTAGCTGTTTCAGATAACCAAGTGGGAGTGCTTCGACTGTGTCACTGGAGCCATTTGTCAGAGACACCCATATTCTTCTTTCTCTTCCAGGATTGTCTACAGTATTTATTTTTCTACCTTACAGAGCTGACATTTTGTCATAAAAAGCAAAAAAGGCTTGTCTTTTTTTTTTTTTTTAATCTAAATTGCTCTTGAAATATTTAGTATGGCTTACATCCAAATAAGTTAAACCTGCTGAAATCAGATTTATTAAAGGTCCATATGTTGCAGGCAGGCAGGCAGTGTGGCAGGCTATCCCTAATCTTAGTCTTTCTCCTCAAACAGCTAAAGGTCTTTGTCTGGCCCAAGGAGATCTGCTTATCTTAGATCCACCAGCTTTAGTAACACATTTTTTCGCAGTGTTTTATAAACAGTCTAAACATCACATCTGGCAGATAAAAATACATTTGATAGGTTTTTTTATTTAGAAGTGTAGGGAAGAAAGGGATTGGGAAATGTAGTCTTTGCCTAGCTTTCTGTTGGGTTTTGCATGTCTTGGTGTTGCCTACCAGGTGAGTAGGCAGCACAGGAGGAGCCTAGTGCAGTTTGCTCAGCAGCATGTTCAAATTCCTGCAATGATAATGAAAGGAGAGTTGTGGAGGAAGGAAAACAGGAGATGAGACAGGAGATAGGGAGCAGTAGCAAATGCAGTCCTGTGTCCACTCCCTGCTGAGTCAGTTCTGCCTTGAGCTGGGAAGGAGAAGAGAAGAGCAGGGTATCCCTCAAAAAGATCTTTAGTTCCTTCTGCTCTCCATGCACTAATGAATTGCTCTGTCTGCCTTCGTCTTTTATATTTAGGAAAATATGAGGATATCTCTAACTGTTATACATTTGTCAAACTGGTTGAAATGTCCAGTGTACCCAAACGTTGCTGGGATGGGCAGAGGGCACCACAGACTCACATGGACCCACGAATTTGTGAACACTATAAGACAGCAATGTTTCTGGAAGAGGCACTCCTGCTCTGCTCTGCTTTGCTACCAGCAATTCACTGACATCTCCATGATATCTGCTTCTTCATATTCTTCCCAAGAGGAGTTGTGACCTATACAGTGGGCCTGGTGTGGGAACGCGCCGTTAGGAATTAATTTCAGCTCAAAATGTTCACTTGAGCCAGTTCAGCTACTGTTTTTTCTAACTCAGGTTATTCTATGACTCTATGATCATGGTGTGCTTGTCCATGATTGGAAAGGATTGATAGATATTTGGGTTTTTTTCTTTATTTTCTGCTCCATTTGGTCCTTTCTATATCAGAAGTGGTCCCATTTTGACAGAGAGATGACACTGATGTAAAGTGGGTTACCAGAATGGTGGAGCCCCTTCAGTGGTGAACAAAAAGGGATCCAGGGGAAGCTAATAGGTAGGCACAGCTTAGCTCTCATGGGGTCACACTGCCAAGACTTGTGACAAAAGATGCAGTATTTCAGAATAAGGAATGTACAACCTCAGCACAACTTCCAGTTTTAATATTAGTTTCAACTAATATAGTTTCAACTGAAAATAATCTCCAACAACAATATACCATGTAATTAACACAGCTTGATGTTCTGTCAGTCAATCTTTATTCTTTTAAAAGTGTCCAACTTAATTTGGAAAAAGAACCCCACAAAAAAAAAAGAAAAAAGAAAACCAACACCAAAATGAAAATCATTGTTAAGATGAAATAATTAAAAAACATTTAAAGTCTTACTTAGTTTCTTTATTAAGTTGCTGTAGATCAAGACAAAAATTAATATTTAGCAGAGATTTTGGATGTGCTTAGTATGGTTTCTTCTTCTTTCCCCGGGTAACAAAGGACTTAGTAAACGTCTTTCTGTTTATTAGAAATACAAGGGACATGTAAAAAAACTGCATGAGTGAAAACATTTGATATTTCAGCTGTAGTGTCATGTGTCATTTTAAATGAAAAGAAAAAAAACAGCGTGGGGGATGGATGGCTGAAAAGAGGAAGGCAGGATCAAAAAATGTTTACCAAGGAGAAACTGAGGCAGTTGAAGGAACAGGTTAAGTGATGATTTTAGATTTAGGAGTAGCATTACAGGAAGGGCATTAGAAAAGAGGACAAAATAGGACAAATTGAAGAGGATTAGGAAGAGCTAGTTCTTTTAATTTTATAGATAATTTTGGAGCTGAGTTCTTCAACAATTCCGTCTTGCAAAACAGTAGAAAGAAAGCAAAATTAAATTCTTGTTATTTTCAAACTTATCAGGAAAAAGAACCCATATAAATTACATAATGTGCAATTTATTAGTTCCACTTACAACCATCAAAAGATTTAGTTGGGATCAGGGATATGACAAGGTCCTTAGAAGCATTTCAAACCTTATGCTAAAAAATTCAACAGTTTATTTCTTTTATTTATAAGGTCCAATGACACTTTTACATAATTTGTTATAAACTGAATTTTCTCTGCTGTTGGCAGAGATTTTTACAAAATAGCTCTTATCAAAGGATGGACATATTAAGAAATCAGAAAAATCTACTATCAAATATTCCTTTGAACCATTATTTAATTTAATAAGAAAGCTAGGGGCTGGGCAAGGGGAAGGAGAAGATAAAGCCATTGGTCCCACCGCCCCTGCTACCAGAAGAATGCCAGACCTAGAAGCAGTCTCTTAAAAATAACAAGTGACTATACCCAAGTGAATTTAGAAGGTATAGGAACACTGCTCACCTATTTCATTTCCATTGCTTCAACCCCATGTTCACACCTGATGAAATAGGAACTATTCCTTAGGTGTCCCTTTGATGCCTTGTTTGCCTCAGGAGGCAGAGAGGAGGAACAGATTGGCATTTTTCTCTTCCCTTTGAGTCACTGGGGACTTTCACAGCTGGAGACAATGTGTCAAAAAGATCCATTAGTAATTTATAAAATTCTCAGCTGCTTGGCTAGTGTATCATAATCACAGGTTCAGCTTTAAATCAGTCACCAGGGCTGGAGTCATCATGATTTTTTTCCTCTAGGTCAGGTAGGAAGAAGAATTCTGACATTCGTGGCAAGGGGATGATCTGCTTCCTCAGGTTGGTTTATTTTAAAAACCCCCTACTCCTACAAGGCCTTAAGGCTTTGTCATTTTTCCGGATTTCTTTCCTGAAGGACCTTGAGACATTACAGATTTACTTTTGGCCTGTTACAGGCATTTGAAATTTGCTCTAGACTATTTAA
The DNA here is from genome assembly GCA_013398015.1 of Oreocharis arfaki. Classification (NCBI taxonomy): domain Eukaryota; kingdom Metazoa; phylum Chordata; class Aves; order Passeriformes; family Paramythiidae; genus Oreocharis; species Oreocharis arfaki. The sequence continues at coordinate 304,576 of VZRR01011986.1, read as the reverse complement.
TAATACTGTGTCATGTGAAGTCTGTGGGGGCATGTGGAGGGCATATTTTATACTCCATTTTAAGCAGGTCTCTATTGCACTCTTATAGTTTCAGGTTTATGGACTGTATGACCATGATAGACCATCATGTTCCTATATGAAAGAGGTTCCTTTTTGACAAACTCGAGTCTACTGCTTTAAAGTATTTTTTCCAAACTTAAAAGCATATTCCTTATTTTTCTCCAGTTTTTGTTATTCTTCCTGAGGTCTGAATTGATGATTAAAGTACAAGATTTGATCAGCAGTCTCATCAGTGAGAAGCAGTATTATCTGAGATTCTTCTTTCTGGATATCAGAAGCATTGCTTGGCCAACTCTTTTTCAGGCAGGAATCCACCCTCAGAGAGCTTCACTCCCTGCATTTGACTGTGTTCTGATTGACTGTGCCCCCTCAGTCTCAGTGCCCATGTTGGCCTGCAAAACAGAGACCAATTTTCTTTACCTCTTTCCTCTAAAAATCAATTCCTGCTGAAAATCTCTTACCAAATCAATACTGATGTGCATTTTATTCAAATAAACATTACCCCACTAACATATTTAGTATGATGCTCCTCAGAGAACCAGTTAACCCACTGAATTCAGACCATGTTAACTTTCAAAGTTCTTGTCTAAACTGTCAAGTGGCACAAATTCAAATGCTTCTTCGAAATCTTTTGCATTGAAACCATCAATATGCAGCAGGTTTGGAAAGTTTGCCAGTCTGCTGAGAAATCAGACAAGAAATCAGTGAGGGTTCACAGGAGACCACTGTGGAAATGTATCCTTAATGTAACAGATAATCAGAAAATATCTTTGCTGTAGGGAATGGCATCAAATGATTTAACTTCTGCTCTGGAAGTAACATGAACCTGAGCTGGAGGACTTTTTCATTTGGGGTGGTCCCTACAGTTTTTCTAAAACTTTTCGAGCCTCCTCTTTCACCACTGACACAACACTTACATCCAAATTTTCTTTTTCTTTTTTAAAAGTTGATTATTCAGCAGTGGAGGTCAGTGAGCTCTAAACTCAGGCCACTCTGCTGCAGCACACTTGGAGTGATCCTCCATTCAAGGATGCTCTTGAATGTTTCCACCCACAAAAATCCCTAGATTCAGGTTCCTCTGAATGGAAGCTCTCAGTACAAGACGAAATTTAACATTTTTTTCTGAATCAGTGACTCCATGATTCGAATGTAAAGTCTTGATATTGACTGTGTTCCAAGCCCTGAAAATGTCATCCAGTCTTGGGTGAAGGAAACACCACCTCTTGTTTGAAGGAAACATTTGGGTGATGGTCCTCGTGTTGGTCAGATGCATCTCTTCAAGAAAGCCATGTCACAGTTACTCTGGTCACCAGTCCGCTTTTTGGTGGTGTCAGTAAGTTGCTGTCATGAATCTGCTGTCACAAAGGACATATGCTGAAGATGTCTTCCGTGCCAGGCAAGAGATTTAATTTAAACCTGCTGCATCTGCAAATAAACTCTTTTAGCTGCTATAATGACAGGTGTAATAAGCTGTCATTACCTCAGAAAGAGAACTTTTGTCTTTTGCAGTGCATCTGACAGAGCTGAGGATCTGGGTTCAAAAGAAAAAGACTCCAACCGGTGGGACAATTTGGTATCTATTTTTGGTATTCTGGGGTCAGATAACAGCAGGTGCCTGTAGCAGGATTCTTGTGTGGGAGGGTCTGCTTTGTCCTTCTTAAGTGTAATTCTGGTCAAAATCAAAAGATGACAACAAACCAAGCCACTACTGGATATTTTCTAAAATAAGCTAAACTGTCAGTCTTCAGAGTCATGGTAATACAAATAATTGCCTTCATATTTTCCATGTTCCAGCATTTGTGAAGAACTGCAAGCAGTTCAAAAGGTCCTTTGATCAGACCGATTATTTCTCAGCCCCTGAGCCCAGTTGTCCTCAGCACACCACTCTCAGGTCCTGGAAAATCTTTCCAGGTTTTAAAGTCTTTCTATTTTTCTTCTTTGAAAATCTTGTAGAAGATTTTGTCCAGGGAACAATCTAAAAGGCAAGCCATGTTCATTTCTTGCTATTCAGTTCTCAATATCACTTAGGCTAAGAGATAAACCACTTGGATTCATTTCTTGTGAAATAACATCTATAGGCTCAGACTCGGTAGTTTATCCCATGTGCCACCTTCAGCTGAACAGTCCTGGCTGCAGACAGTCAGTCAGTGCACAAAAAAAACCTTCACTGCTGAAACTGCTTCAGAAAAAATAAAAAAATATAGAAGGACTTATTTCACAGTCATACCAAACTCGGCTCCTCAGTTTTCTCCTTATATCCTCTTTGCTTCCTGCTGAAAAACTTGTAGGTTAATTTTCAGGGCATTGTTTGAAATCTCTATGTCAAAGGCTTCTTTGTGTTTCCAGCTTAGCCTTACAGGGGACAGGGGAGCCAAAAGGCCTAAAAAAATGACTCATTATATCATAATTGCAGGTGCAAAATATCCCCCAAACCTTAAAGGTGGTGACTACCTGGTAGAATTTCTTAATGATAAGTCCAGTAAAAATCATTATAGCTTTGTAGTTAAAAATACTTAGAGATATTTGTAATAATAAAACTTATATGCTAGCCTTTAATGGGAAGGATGATGATCTTTATTGTACGGAATAACCACTGGAACCCGCCACCGAAAATTCAATTAAGAACACACCACAATTCTCTGCTGTGCTATTTCTACCAAAAATGTTCAGAAAATAGCATCAAGTTAGGAGAAGCACTCAGTTTTCACACTGATTCTCACATCTCTTTTAGTAACGCTGTTTTACTTCTTTAACTGTATGGCCTTCCGCCATAAGACAGTTCATTAGCTTGCCCTGTGCCTTAAAAGCCACTTGCAAAAACCCCCACAGATTCCCAGAAACAGAGGGCTGCAAAAGGAATTCAAGAGGCCATCTGATCAAGTCCTCTGCACTGAGCCTCAACAGGCACGTATGTATATGGCTGTGTAAAAACTCTGATTTTAAGGAAATGCTGTGATCTGAAAACTGGAATCCTCTGTTACTTACCAGAAATTACAACAGCCATCCATAATTTACTGCCTTGGCTAATAAATTCATATTTTTGAGGTGATTTTTCACTTCCTCACTTCTCCTTTAGTAACAACCCTGCATTAAATCCCTGCTCAACAAAGTCAACAGGAAAATTCCCATGATCTTCAACAGAAACAGGTTTTCTCTGTTTTTCTTCTTGATTTAGATGAGTGGCCATGGAAATCTTTGGCTGACAGATTTATGTAGAGACAGCAAGACACGTAAATTTTAAATCTTTGCTTTAGCCTGTCTTTCATTTGAGTGTGTGCTTTGGGAATACATTTATTTAATTTTTATATTTCAGTGTAAATCCCGAGGTAAAATGTCACTTCTAAACCAACATTTACCAATTTTTCATTTAATGGATTTGTGATGAAGTGTTGAGCTTGACGGGAGAAATTAAAAGTTTCTTACTGAGCCCTGATGACATGGGTACAGTTGTCTCTGCCTTGAGCAAGGGAAAGCACTATATCATCTCTCTGAGTCTCTGTCAGCCCTATGAGACTTTGGCGTAACTAGTTTGCTTTTAACTTCAATCAGACATACTTGTGGCTAAGACAGACCAGAAAATAAAAAGAACATGTCACAGGAAAAGTAATGTGATGTACCTGTTTAAATCCATTAGCTACAGGAGGCAAATAGCCAGACTTACTCAGGCTCACTACTAACAGGTTTTCTGTTCCTAAATAAGATACTGAGTGAAGCCTTAAGATGGTCTCTTTGATGTAAATCTCATGCTGAGATTCGTTCTCCATATAATGATGAGGAGAAACATTAGAGCTACTAACAAAAGGGCCAATGAGAATGGGGTTTCATCCTGCCAGAATTGCCTAGGATTACTGATTCTCTTCATCATCCTCTGGATGTAGTCTGGTTTTCCTTCTTTCAACTGCTCTCTGATGCATTCCAAATGACTTAAAAAGAGACAAGGCTTTGCACAAAAATAGAAAACAAATCTTTTTGTTTGTTTTGTTTTTAAACAAGTCATTAAGGTTCTTGAGCACAGAAAAAATCTGAAAAAGCTACTTAAAACTTGTGATTTAGATGTGCTATGGTTCTAATTGGTTCTTTTCATTTTAAGGCTTGTCCCAACTCCTACAAAAGTGAATGGAAATCTTTGCAGTAACTTCAAGGCCTGATAGATCTGCCTCTCAAGCTGCTCTGCAGGGACACCCACACTCTTGTTTTCTTGACTTCTTGATTATTCTTTTGAAAATACCAAATGATAACATAAAAAATGGTAAGAAATTAAGTAACCTACCTGTTTATTTTGTCTAACTGAAAACTAATTATGAAACAGTTAATTGCCCTCTGGGTGGGTATAATGTCCATCCAAGGAAGGAAGGATACAGCTCCTCCAAAGGCAAGAAATAAGTTACAGCAGAGGTAAAGGACAAGGGTAAAATAGGGTGGCTCATAATGGCAAAGGGCCTAGTTGGGCTCTAATACAAGACTTCAAAACCTTTAAATAATCAACATGTAAATTAAGGAACGAAATTTAATGGCCTTAGTATTTGTAGCAGCAATTGTATCTTAGGAACCCACTGCTTGGGGGTGACATATTTGACAATCTTTGCTGAAGGAGTTACAAACTTTCCCATCTCCGGGATGTTGTCCATCAAGATTGCAGAGTCAGCCATGGCAGTCTGCAGACTCCCTAGATCTTCTCTGGGGATGTGGGTGAGAAATGAGGGACTATCTGTTTGCCTTTTGCAATACTGCTTTTAATCCTTAGGAGTATTCTGCTATCCGCCCCGAACAGATATCCAATAAAGACTTTGGGGTTTTTATGAGCAGCAAAATTATTCTGTCTTAACTGTGCCACATGGATTTCCTTCCCATGTGGCCTGCTCCCAGGGCTAGAAGATGTAAACCTAGTCCATGACTAGTAATGAAGGTGAGCAGAGGAGCTTGAGTCAAGGCAATGCTTCAGTAGGTTCGAGAGAAAAATTCAGTCCCGTTCTGTGGCGTCAATATGTGTCCCTGAGGGCAAAACAAAAGAATAATAAAGTAATAGAAACAAATAAGCAAATTGAGAGAAATTTTGGGATTTATTTTGCAGCTGGTTAATTAATACGCTGCTTTATTTCTCAACTTATTACTGCTCCCCTTCCCCTCTTCACTCAAACTAACCATCAGCTTGACAAAAGTAAATGCACCCAATAAAGATGCAAAAGCAGGAAATCACCTAGCAAGAGAATGGCACTTTGCTTCAGTTATCCTGGGAATCCACAGGTCAGACCATTGTATCTAGCGAAGCACATTGACCTCTAAAACAATTTGTGCAACAAAACCCTTTGTAAGTCTTTATTAGTTAAATATGGTTTGACCTCTGATCTTGTGGGATCACACCCCCAAAGGTGAGTGATGATGGCACAAGTATAGGGCGATGTGGGGAAGAAGCTGGTTCCCATCACCAGCAATGATGGGAACCCTGTGAGATACAGCCCAGAGTGTGTGCTGCCTGGGATAACCAGAGAAGGGTATGGATGAAGGACTTGGGGAAAGAGATAAAGTTTGTAGGGAAATGTTGTATGCGAGACAGGTTCAGAATTGTTTAAATCTCTTTCAAATCTAAATTCCCTGCTTTCATATCTCAAATATTTTTTCTTTTTCTCCCACTCTTATTAAGTAAATATCTAAGTGGTAGCTAATGACAAAGAGTTATACTTGCAAAATACCAACATAAAATATTGTCTGGTATAACCTGAAAAATGTGTATTGCTTTTCAATCTAATGAGACCACCTGCATACAACTGCTCTCTGAAAGTTGAGATTTTATTCACTAATTTTTGGGTGATATATTTATGCTTTGGGAGCCTTAGGAGGCTTTAGGAGGCAAGTTTTTTAACCTGTGGGTTTAACGGCTTCATTAGGTCACTATGTTTTTTGTGAGCTTTTCATTAAGTCTCATTGTCAAAAATTAAGAAAGCTGTTTTGAAGAAGCAAACTTTTACAAGGTTCGTAGTTCATGAATTCACCTGCCAAAGACAGACTACCACTTTCCTTGACATCAAAACAGAACCAAATTTATACGCACTTCAGACTTTGCTCACGGCTTCTTGGTTCAATAAAAGAAGGGGGGAATTAAACAGTTTCCTTGTTGTACTCCCAAGGGAATCCCGCTAAGTTAAAGCACATTTTAATCTCTTGAGCCGGCAGCTTTATTAGTAAGCGTTCCCCAATCTTCAGGGAAATCTAATTTCACAAATAGATCAGAGTCACTTCAAACGCAGCTTTCAGTTGCCATCCACCGGGGGACAAACGGGGAGGAGGAAGTCTGTCAGAAAAGACCCTCTCTGAGCCCAAGAGTGATTACCAGAGGTGTCTCCATCGACTGCCACCCACCTAAAGTCGATAGTACTCAAATGAGTACGCCGGTGTGGACTATATAAGAGAAGCGCATGGCCCTGGAGGGCGCATCCCCCATCTCCGGGCGCAGCACCAAGCGCCCCACTCCGCGCCCGGCGGAGCCTCCGCGGGGACACGGGCTCTGCGACGGCGGCACAGGACCTCGCTCCCCAGCCCGCACGCACCCAGCCGGACTCGCCTCCGCCTGAAGGTAAGCGGCTGCTCGCCGGCTCTCCAGAGGGGATCTTGCGTGGAACGAGGGAGTGTCGCTGCCCCGGCAGCGAAGCGCGGGTCGTTCCCCGGTTACTCCCCGGGTTTGCCGTGCGCCCCGGCGGTGGCGGAGGGAGGGCCCGGAGCCGTCGGGGAGAGCCGGCTTCCTTGAGGCTCCGATTAACTCCTTCGCCCAAGAGGATCTGCAAGGCAAGCCAGCTAGAAAACACTTTGTAAATAACAGACTTTCCCTCCCTCCCTCTTAATTCTACCCGTTTTCTATAATTAAAATAGCTTACTTAGGGCATTAAGTGCTGCTCTCGAAGCCCCAGCCTGCGGTAATTGTTTTCGCCCTTTCCACCTTGATTTGCGGCAGTTCCGATGTAACTCGCCCCTTACTGAGCTCCATCTGATTGCCATCCGTGCTCGCTCCCCAACCACCCACTGCCCGGGTGGCTGGACAAGGCTGGCCCATCGCAGGGGCTCCCCCGCCGCCCTGCTCCGCCGACAGAAGCAGGAGGCACCCGCGGGCGCGGGGTCTCCAGGGACAAAGAGAGCCGATCAAATCCCCTGCGAAACCCTGTACCGCGAATATATGCGGCGCGATTAATAACCTGGCCCTAATCCGTGTCCATTAAACGCACCGTCCGCGGAGCCGGGCCAGCGAGGCGGCAACTGCGGGGTGCCGGCCCGTCGGGTCCCCGCTCCGCGCCCCCTCCGCTGGCGCTCCGCGGGCTGCGCCCGGCCCAGCGTGCCGGAGCGGCGGGCGGGGGTGCCCTCGGGCGCG
>VZRR01011986.1:254812-296966 GCA_013398015.1 Oreocharis arfaki | reverse complement strand
CCGCGGCTCTTCGCCGCCGCCCGGCACGGAGGTAAGAGCGGTCGCGCTGCCCCGCGCAGGGAGCCCGGGGGTGCAGCCCCTCGGGTCCCGTCCCTGCCGCCTCCTCCAGCGGCCGAGCCCGACGGCTCCTTTGGCGGCGCATCCCGCTGCGGGAAGGAGCGGGCCAGCGGAAAGCCGGTCGGGGGATACCCTCCCATCGCCCCGGGGCTGCCACGGGGGGGGCTCTGCCTGTGCTGAGTTCGAGCCCCCTGAGAGCAGCACAGCCCAGCCCCGGTCCCCGGCCGGAGCCGTGGGGGTATCCGAGACGGAAGGGAGGAGAGGGTCGCTGGGGCTTCGGCACCCTCGGCCAGGAGGTCAGCTGCGGCCACCATTGATGTACAGCCCCTCCTTGGAGCAAGCCTTCCAACTTCTCTATATTGCAACGCAGCACTGGGGGAACCCCGTTTCTCCCCAAACTTAGGACTGCTCCTCTGATCTGCACGAAGAGGATAAAAGACCAATCTGAGCGACAGTTCTCTGGACGTACTCCTTTAAACGTCCTCTTCAGCTTTGCTGGTTCTCGTGTGATGCCCTTCTCTAGTTTTGCAGGGCAGGTGTGGAAGATTCAGACTGTGCTCGGCATGGGGCTTATTTCACCTTTCGGAGTATGCTCAGAATGGGGCAGGGAGCCACCTCCAGCACTGGCACGGGTCAGGCCTGGCAGTGACAGCAGGGACAGTTCAGGGCCAAGCACAGCTGCCTGGTGATACTAGCATTGTCCTTGGACCTCTAGGTTTGATGCAGAGCCATGCAAAAACATTTCCGACTGGAGTGGAGCTGCTTGAGCGGTTTGTGTGGGTTAGGATAGTGCAGTTCCGCATAAAAGGAGCATCTAGTGACTGTCCTGGGCTGCAGCCCACAAATATTTTTGTCTTGCTGCCTGCCACAGACCTTGCTGGAGAGAAACTGAGGGAACCCCAGGGAAGTTCGGTTTCTTAGGGATTTGTGTCCCTGGAGAGCGCCCTTGTGGCTGATGGCAGGCAATGGGTGAGATGCAGCCCTCCCTGAGTCTTACTGGTAGACTTACTCTTTTCTGTTCAGTAGTCTGTTTTAAATGAAATTAAGCCTAGTTTTGGAAAAACTTGAAGTTGCATGACAGATGCAGAAGTTAATAGGTGGATAACTGATTGGTAGGGCGGCACTTGCACTGGGAGATTGCTGCACATTCTAAGGAAACTGGGTTAAAATTTATCAATCAAAAAGTAATCAATCAATGGTCTGACCTTGAAGCTTCTCAGTGTGCTCTGCTCTGGGTATTGGACTGTGCATCAGTAAGGGAATGTATTGTCCCAGTGGACTTCCAGATATTCTTGCTTTTTCAGGCTGAAAAGTGTTTGGTAGTTATGGAAAACCAGCCCAAACCAGATTGCCACAGATTTGTGTGCTGACTGGAAAAGATGCTGCAAGTTATCAGCATGACTGGTCAGAAGTGTTTATTTACTGTGGCTTGAATACTTTGTGCTGTAGGCAAGACCTCAGCCCAAGAAAAAAATGTAAAATGGTCTTTTCAAGGCAGAATATATGAATGCTTGCGTTCTTCTTCTCAAGAGAATGAAGGATAGAGTAGTATAAATCTGAGAATTACTTTCAGGTTTATACTTTGCAATAATTATTGCAATAACTACTAGTATCAGGTGGCTTGAGGAAAAATTCTGTTTTAGACAACAGTATCTCCTGTGTGAGATGTTTGCTCTCAACTAAATAATTCTATTTAACTATAGGAAGCATAAATATTTCATAATATTCATGAAACTTTGAAGGGGAATTTTCTTGAATCCATCAGTATCATACACAGTAAGATTTTGTTTTCTGTTAGTTGTTACTTTTAGTAATTATGTCTACACAAAAAAACCCAGCTGAACGTCCTTAGAGATCCTTAGAATTGTCCCTGGCATAGGTGCTGTGTCCTATGGGCAGCCACAAAGGTAGCTTTCTCTCCAGCCTAGAAAGAGCAGATCTACAGTTTAAATAACAGTCACATTTTCGTATTCATCTCATTATTTGTTACCATTACCAAGGATACAAATTAGTACCAGTCATGATGGTGTGTACTTGTTTTTTGGGATAGAGAACTGTGACAAGGCTTTTGTCACAAGTCATTAACTCATTTTTTTTGTAACTTCTGTCACCAGCACATCAATGGCAGCTTTTTACTCCAGCTGGTAGTACCTGATCGTCAGCTGAACAGAACAGCTTATCTTCCCCTCAGACAGGAAAGTTGTTGCATTCAGTAGAGTACTCAGCCAAGCATTTGAAACTGGAGCTATGTATTTTCATTGTCTGTAGCTGCTGAAAATCAAACCCAAGTGTCTGATTTAAAAGACAATTGAGCAGCTAATTACTTCTTTCTTTTGAAACAAAAAGGCATCCGGAATAATGCTGTATACAGAACAGAGAATGCGAGACAAATAATTTCTGTATGTTTCCTCTTTTTTCTTTTCTGAAGATGCTACTCTGTATTATCAATGAGTTGCATAGCAGGAGGACTGAAATGTGCTTCTTCTCCTGTTCTCTCATTCCCTCACTCTAAGGACTCTCCAGCTTTAGTCTAGCCACTCACTGAGCCCCACCTCCACACTCACCTTTCTTTTATTTCATTTAGGGGCTTGGTTAACTATTTGTATAGTGTGAAAGCTGACCTGGAGTACCACTGGGTGAGTTCTAGGAGCAGCACAGGGCAAGTGGCTGCAGCACATGTCCAGGGGTGAGGTTTCAGAGGGGATGGGACCCCCTCCTTAGATTGATGAGGTCCTGCTCATTTAGCTCAGGCTGTAATGGGAAAGCACAGCACCCATAGGGTGTGTTTGATGAGGCAGGAAAAAGAAGAGTGAAACACTTAACTGTCAGACATTGTACACGTACCACTCAGCATAAGTAGGATATGAAAGCAAGACAGTTTTTGGTCTATGGCACCCCATCTGGATGTGGCTTGCAGGTGGTTCATGGACAGGTCCTGGGCTAGAGCTATGCCATGGGAATAAGAGTTGTGCTCTACTTCACGTGGTGTTGTCACAGAGCAAAGGGGCATTACTGAAATAGAGTGGACACTCAAACCTGCCCTGCTGTGTAGGGACAGTGAGATGCTGCGACCTGCCTGGAAAGGACTCTTTGGGTTTTTCCTCCCCCTAAATAGTATGGGTTATATTGCGTGCCATGTGCTTCTTAACCATAAGAAAATTTGTGTCATGGTTCTTGTAGGACCCAGGACACTCACATATGCAATAGAGATACCAGTTTCATCATCGCTTTTGCTGTCTTAACTTCTTGTCTCTTTTATCCCTACATGTTCGAAAGTCTTATCTCACACAGATCTGTCCCTGTTTTTCTTGGTCACCTGATTAATGAGAGTGAGCACTTACTCTGAAGACTACCTTTAGAAGAAATTCCAACTAACCAAAAAATAACCTTCATCTTTTCTAGGATTCCTGGTAGGATGTCACTAAAAATACAAGTTGTTCCTTTGAATTTCTGTATCCAGTGGGATTAAAATTTCTGTCATAACATCCTTTACTTGCCTGATTTCCACAAAGTTTCTATGCTTGAGTGTGATTTTATTTTATTTTTTTTCTCTAAGAAGTGTCTCAAAGTGTTTTAAGCTTAGTGATGAAAGCTCTTCAATGGGTAATCTTTTTTATAACTATCCCCTGCTTCTGATGCATAACTGTGGTCAGCTTTTTTTATGAAGAAAACATGTATTTTCACAAAGAGAAGATTCAGCTTCAGGTTATTTTTGGATGTCACGTCAGGAGAACTAGAATAGTTTGTCATTCTTCTTAGATTTTCTTTGTTACATTTATCCAAACACTTTCTTCAAAACCAGAATAGCTTCCATGTAATTAGATTTAAAGAAATATTGAGAAATAAAAAAATCTGCACTTACTATTCTTTCCTTACATATTGCCCACCACAGTGGAGAAAGGAGCTATCTAAACTCACAAGGGTTAGGGGGCTGAAATTTCTCTTTTGTCCTGGTAGACCAACAAGACTTTTTAAAACATTCTGAGTAGTTATTTTTCAAGCATGAGGGAATGAAGATAAATATTGCTCTCAGTTTATGAGTATGTTCAAATTAGCCTCCTGAGCATATCTACTTCAAATTTAGAATAACATATCAGAGAAGAGAATTTGGCCCTCAAAATATTTAAACATTGAGGTTACACTTACAAGTTCAGTTTTATGCCAAAATTTCTTACACATCAGCAGCAGAAAACTGTAAGTTGTCGTATGACATAGTGCTAGTTAAACCATTATTCATAATGAATTAGACTTGAAAGATATGTTTGAGGTTTATTTTAGTTTGTGGTTAAATCAAACCCATGTATCCTATGCAAGGTATAAGAAAAGTTTTGTTCTTTTTCCTCACTTAAAAAGATCTCCTGTAAATGTAGTGGTAGTTACAGCTGGAAGTCCCTAATTCTGCAAGACCTGCTGTGCCTAATACTAAATTACCTCAGTGAATGTAATTACAGATCTGGAATAAAAAAGGAGACCATTGAGGAATGTAAACTTTGTCTCTAAGAAATTAAAATGCATGGTATGACATTACACAGAGTTCTTTGTAATGCTTAAGCCTCATCTGATTATTATTTGTGTTAATAAGCAAGCTGGTTTTTTTTTCTTTTTTTCTTACACTATTGTGTTAATAGGAATTTCTGGGCATTCAGGAGACTTAAAAGAAGATGAGAGTTAGTAAAAATGACATTATCTAAAATCGCGTTTACCGAAACAAACATTATCATCTTAGAAATTAGCAAAATAGTGGTTGAAATTGGTTTAAAAGAAGAATAACTGTTACATTAAAAAAATCCAAATAAATTCTTGTGATCCATAGTAATCATTCCTCATTCTATAACTGAAATTTTTGAATCAATTATTTTTACAGTCAAGGTGGTAGGTAGGCTTCTCTGAAACAAAATGAGGCAAATATATTCTGCTTTTGAAAGCTTAATATAATCCATATTCCAAATGGTTTAGGGGCTTGTTTTTATTTTTAATGAGGTGGACCTGATATGGAAATAAATTCTAAGTTTGTATATTCCAGATCTAGTGATTAAAAGAAAATATACTCTCATAGATTAACGAATGTAATGAATTGTCAAATACTATTCGTCCCAGCAGAACATCTATATGGCAGCATCCTTGGGACAGGGCAACTGGCTTGGGTGCTGGAAGGAGTGAGGATTCCATAGGGCAATATGCTTCCCAGGCCAGTGGTTACTGGCCAGGGTCGGAGGGGCTGTGAGGAGCTCACCACAACACGAGGCAGAAATATAAACTGTCCTGGTGAGTTCAGTGGAAATAAACATTATCTCTGCTTGTACCACGGTTAGGTGTCGGTTCCACCCAAAAAATACAAGTGGGTGGGATAGATTTTCATTTCCTTTGATGAAAGGAAGTTCCAAGTGCTGCAGAGATTGTATATTCCTTGAGCCTTCAGTTCTACACAGTGCTTGAATCAATCATGACTGTGATTGCTTTGCTATCTGTCACATCACTGTTACATTCCTTTACCTGCCTGCTTGGGTTTGTAGTGGTATTGTTCAATATGCCTTTTAACAGCAGTACTCTGTGTTTGGCAAACATAACTCCCAGACATTAGAGCCAGGCCACTGAACAAAAGGCTTCTGAAATCTAGGATAAGCCAGAAGTCTTCCATATTATGGTGGAGAATGTCAAGCCCATGGACCAGCTCTGAGAGCTGATGAGGGACTGAACAAAGATAATAAAAATAGCTGTTACATACAGGGAAACTTAAAATACAATGACGTGGTCTCCAAGAGGCTTTGCTCTCACTCTCATTAATCCCAGCGAAGGACACTTGATGGCTGGGATGTGCTGTCCTGGCACAAGAAGGGAGAAGCCTCGCTGAACTGCAGTACCCTGAGCAGCAAACATTGCAGAGTGCACTGTGCTGTCCCAGGAGGAAGATAGGATGTCAGCATATGGAAAAGCTTTTCTGCTGAGCTATTGCTTTAATCAATATGCAGACATCCTCTGGGTTTTGTTTTAGTCCTATTTCATATTTTTATAAAACTTGTATTTAGCATGACAAGACACACAATTACTAATGTGTGCTGTTCTGGCTTTAGAAAAGTGAATGTCAGAATTTTCACTGTATTACACCAGGATTGGGCCTGAAGTACACCGGGATTCCTTCAATATGCAGGGAAGAGAATAACAAAGAAAACAGAAGTTTGTTTCAAGGTAGAGCTTCCTACATTACCCTTTGTAATTCAGGAGCAGCATGCATTTTGAAATAGTCTAGCTTGGCGCTGAGCCTGCGAGCAAACTTAGGAGCTAATATATTTCATTGGCTTTCTTCTTTACATTAAGCACAATTTGATTTTTCTATCAAGAAAGAATGGCAGGTCTCTGTTTTTGTGGTTTGTTATTTCAGGTGTTAGTCTGCCGGGGAAAGGCTCTGAGAGGTGGGAGAATGGCAGTGCACAGGTGTAAAGCTTTGTAATACATTTATTGTTTGATAGACGGCCTTTAGCCTTGAAAATACACTACTTCATGTATGGAGATGGTGTTGCTTTTTGAATAACTATGTATAAAGGAAAAAAGGTTTAAGAAGAGATGTATACATACATACAGACATACGTATAGGCTCACAGACTCCCCTTTTAATTTATATGGTTTGAGGGCATTTTGCATGAGAATGGTGTGATGTTTCAGACCCACACGTGATTTCAGAGTTACCAATGTGACTTATAAAGGCTTATATTTTCCAAAGTGCTTATCACAGCATAAAAATAATTGCATAGTAGTAGTCACTGTGGAAAGGTGTAAGCAAAACTTCATAATCAGTGAGGTACCTGAGAAAGATGCACCATCTACAGAAAGAGCCACTGAAAGGCTGCAGAGAGAAAGGGGTGACTGGTTCCATGCCTAAAGTGTATATATAAGACCACTTTCTGCAGTGGGATCATTTTATTCTTAAAGAAGATCTCTCCAAGTGACCTGAAAGTAGTTTGTAAGAAGGGGAAATATCCCCCTTATTAACACCTGTGTTCTAGAGAACTAAAATTTTTCGAAGTTTATCTCCTACATTTCACGGAAGTAAAAAAAAGCCCAAAACCTGAAATGTGACCAAATCCTATGTTAATAATTTGTAAGACTTGTTTTAAAACATACCAAATAAGTACACTTTAATAGTCATAGCAAATATCTTCTTTTTCATTACACGCATCCAGATGACATTGTACTGAAAAAAAAAAAAGCTCATTTGTTGCTTATGTTTGGTGTTGATGGTTGATGGTTAGGCTTTTCTATTCGATTTAAGCATGACTGCTTCATTTTGTCACTTGTGAATTAGAGGTTACTACTTTTGTGGAAGTCCTACAGGCTATTTACTCAAGTTTTGTGGGTTTTTAATGTCGGTCAATCGGAAAACAGTTGCTCTAGTGAGGAGTTTAATTGACTATTGATTACATACTGAGGGCACAATTCTTTAGGTTATAAACAAGATTTAACACATGAAGGATCCAAGCATTTTACTGATTAGTGGCCATTTTTATATTATCCTGTTTTATTGTGTCTGCTGTGCAAAAAGACATTTATATGCTTGTGCTCCACTGATTTTACCAAAAGAGTGCATAAAAATGTGTTTAATGCAGGCTTTAACACCAGTGAAAAATACTGGTTTGAGTTACAATTTGTGGCTACTTTTTGATCCTAATACTTTGTTTTCAAACATACAGTTAAAATGTATGTAATCAAGAAAAACTACTCATGGAAAAGGCACAATTTTGAATACTAAGAATATTTAAACTTTTTAAAAAAAGTTTCTTGTTGTTGGGTTTTTTAAAAGTCTATTAAGTCTTTCTTTCTCAATTCAAGTAAATTGGTTCAATTGCATTTTAGTACATGCTATCTTACTACATGATTTGAAATCTTTGTCTTGGACTTAAAGAAAAACATTTAAAGTTACATCAGCAAAGCAGTCGTTGTCATGTTCCTTGCAGCTTTTAGACAGCATCTTGAGTGACATAGCACAAATCTAATTAAGGCTTTGCTGCTCAAATAATTTTCTCCTTTCTTACTCAAGCCTGCAAAATAAAGTGAAAAGCAAAATAAAACCCTACTGGAAAACAGTCCGACACTTTTTTCTTCCTTAACTTTTGCTGTTTATGATGTGTTTCAGTAGTAAGAACCTTTGAAATGAAGTGTTAGAAAATGCATCCTTGTCAGTGCATGTGGCAGTAGTGGATGTATGCCCTGGATTGGTAAAACCCTTAAATCCCATTGGATTAAAATAAGTAAGGAGATAGCTGTGATGTTATTACTCTAATCATGATAGAGTAATTACTTCTTTGTCTGCTAATGACATAGCATGCCTAACACATGGGAGACTCCTCTGGTCTCACAGGCATTTCAATTTAGGAAATTTAGGAAAAAGATTTTCAGAACTTGTCTTTTACATAGTAGACAAAGAGTGATGGCCAAAACATACTAATTAGGAGGATTTCTTGTGGTCTCCAGGGAAGTCTTCTGTGTCAGAAGACAATCTAGAGCAGGTAACTGCTTGCATTTAATACTATGTGCCCGAAGTTTGAATGGACCTGTTGGTCAGTAGTAATTTAGAAAGGTACCACAGTTTGGGCTTCCCATTATTATATGATCAAATGCCAAGTTTGTATGGGAAGTTAACATTTGAAGATTCCCCCCTTTATTCAGTAACAAGTCACTTTTCCACGTATCAGGCAATTTTCATTCTTTCAGAAAAGGGATTACTACAAAATAAATAATTTGTGTGTGTAAGGCTGGCAAAGGTACAGCAAATTTACACTCAGATCTACTTCTTGTGAACAGGGTGGCTCTACATTACCTGCATGGTGGAGTCACTCCCTGTGTGTATATGTGATTCAGCTCTGTGGGAATATGGAGGATCGCTTATATAAGATGCAGTCAGGGCTTTCAAAATCCTTGAAACAAATCCAAACTACACATTGATACTGAAGTCCACTGTCCCAGAACTGAGCTGCACCTCTAGAAAAGTCTTGCTTCTCCTTCTTTATTTTTGACTGGGATAGCTGTTTCTTTCCTGTCAGAACAAGGAGTGGAAAAAGAAGAAAATCTGGAGATTAAGTATTACAAACATGTTAAGTGTTATCTTAGGGTAAATAGAAAACCTCTCAAGTGTTAAGGGTACCACTTTCTCTGCAGTTACACTCTATCTCAGAATGCCAGAATATTAAAACAGTGACAGTGGTATTAAAACATCAGGGAAATTAAAGTTTCTCAGTTAAAGTTTCTCAGTCCCAAGATATGGACAGTGTTTTCTGCTCTTTTAAGGTCAGCTCTTTCTGCTCAGCACCCTTTGGGCCTCTGAAATATATGTCTGCATGTATGTTACACCTGTTTATGATCCTTGAAGATAAAACCTCCAATATTAGTATGTCTATTAGCTCCCTACCTTTGACTCACTTCTATGTAACACTCAAATAAAATATTTTGATCTTAGTTATACTTTATAAGCGGTCTCCTTATGTAACAATGATAAGGTAAAATGACTTTAGCCTGGGTATAAACTTGACATATGACCACTGGGAATGCCTTTAAAGCAGTAGTTTAGAATAAAGTATTTATAACGGAGAAATGGTGTTTTAATAATCCATTTTTGGTAGTTCAGTATCTGTTCTAATTTGAAAGGAAATAGAAACATTCCTAAAATAAGCACAGGAAATGTAAAGTACAGTTAAACATTACCATTTGCACAGCAATCAACCTGGAGCCTATTCATATTTAGAAAAAAGAGCAGGGTCTAATTAAGCTCTGGCAAACTCGGTTCTATTTCCTTTCACACCAGTAGAGTTTGCCTGTGTTTGTCAGAGCTGAGTTTGGCTTGTATGCAGTTAAGCACATGTCATCAGTTTTCATTCAGTCGATTCAACTAGTTCGTATATTGCCTTTGATGTATTGCAGCTGTTCTTGTGTCTAATTTATGCAAATATTCCAGAATCTACATTTATTAGCAGCCACGATAGCTCAAACAGAGTGCTTTGCATAGAGTCCTGCAGAATTGCAATAAGTGAATTTCCTCTTAATAGTTATTGGTATGTAGTCTCTGTATCTTATCCTAGGAGTGGTTTTGCCCTCAGCCAGGAGCCCTCCAGTAACTTTTCAGGCATAATTTGGAATCTCTGGATTCATCTGAAATATCTCCCTTGATAGTTTAGTGATCCCAAGTAGCTGATAGATGAATTAATGGAAATTGTTTTCTGTTATAGAAAAAAAAAATATGAATAGAGAAAGAGAGCTTCAGTAAATAGTGCCTTGAATAGTTCAAACAGTCTTTCCTATATGTCTCATTATTTTCAGTGAATTATACTTTTGTAAGTTTAATGAACAACTAGTATGGTAATACGTCTTTCCTCTTGGAAAGGGGGAAGTACATATTCGCAGCTTAGTATTCAAAATAGCCAGAGTTTCATAGTACCCTACATTTTCTCGTTTGAAGTGTTTGGGGGCTACCTTGTTTATTAGATTTTCTTAAAAATAGAGGGCTATTTTCCAGATCTGTAACGGTTTGGAGATTTTTTCTCTACTTTTCAAAATAAACATATATTTTAATGTTTTCCGTGTTCACATCTCTGACAGCGGAGAAAAGAAAAAAGGTGAAGTGTGCATACAGTGCTTATCTGTATGTGTGTGGTGCTGTTCCAGAGTCTCATAGTGCAAAGTATAGTTGTTAAATAACTTTTTATATTTCAAATGAAAACTTAACAGGATATGTTGGCCTAGATCTTTATCCATTCTAGTTTTAGCTGTTTTCTAAAGTGATCACTAATAGTAATAGCAGATAAGTAACCATATACACTACATTTGGCTTATTTCTTGATCCTAAAGCATCTTCTGATGGAAACAGGGATTTGCTGAGAGGGAAAAAAAGAAATCCATCCTTCTTAATGTTCTCTTGCCAAGCTAATATAAGGGTCTCCACAGGCAAGGATTAACTAATACAAATATGCTTTCTGAGCAGCTATTGAAGAATTACTAATAAACATAATTGCAGCTGGGTTCAAGATATCCAACCTTGTAAATATATCCTGTTATAATTTTGTTACGCTTGGCTGAAGCCCTAGGAGAAGCCAATGTTTCAATCTCTTTGTTCAAGTCTTAATGAATTATTGGAAAGTGGCTGATTAAAAAGCATTGGATCAGAAGAGGCTGCTGCATTCTGGATGTTGCTCTCTTTGATGTTGTTTACCTCCCAAGTTGACTCATTTCCTTGGCCAACAATCTCGGCACACAAAGCTATGAGCCTACTTTGTTGGACCATTATATTGTGTTTGGAAGACAAATGTGGTAGGTAGCTGTTTAGTGAATATTTTAAGTGTTCGTTGGAACTTCCACCTTGGAATAGAATTCTCCCTAGAAGTGGGGCACTACTGTGTGGTAGCTAGTGGTGATACAACGAAATAAGAGGGAGGCTCAAACAGACCTTTAGTTTCTTCTCAGAAACCACACTTTCCATACTACTTTTTTTTTTCTTTTCTGTTTGGTAAACCTGTTTGCTACCAGTTTCCAGTTGCCTCTTGAATGACTCTTCAGCTGTCCAAGGCAGAGTCTATCGTGAAAATACCTATTTGTGACACTGAGGCCACTGTGGGCCACTGGGGAAGAGCTGTGGCCTACACTGTGTACCAGTGTATACTTGTGGAGAGCTCCGGGCTTTAGTTAATCAAAAAAGAGCACAGGCATAAGGGATTAGGATGTTAGTGCATCTTATGTGAGACTTGAGTCAGATCCTTGACTAATTCCTTGGTGGTCTGAACATATCCAAAGATATGGATGGAGTTTGAATAGTTGCTGGTCCCTTCATGATGTCTTAGCATGGTTCCATTACTTCCCACAGCACACTTAGGAGGCAGTCCCTCTGTGAGCATTCACGCTTCCCAGCAGATCAGTTCCACACTGCACTGTTGGTTAAAGTGAACTCAAATAAGAGCAGTGTTAAACTGCATCCTGATTTTTTTCATCTCCATTAAACCAGTCTCACTTAAGGTTCTTCTCGTTAGATGCGTCCCCTACAACAGCGTAGAAGGAGCAGCTGTTAACCATAAGGTTCTCCACTCAGGCAATGGTTGGCAAACACTCTGTTCAGATCACGTGGAGTTTTTCAGTTGAACCTGTCTTCAGGTTATCCTTTAATACAGCCTCTCCTCTCTTGGAGTGGAGACAGGGGTTTAAGAAGTTGGCATGCTTGAACTGAGGGTCTTTTCCTTAGGGATGACCTTGCACTATGATTAAATTGTTAAGCATGGCCTGCATAGATAGAAGTGACCCACAGTTCATGGGTTCAGAGCTTCTGAGGCATCTCGTTGGTAACATGCCTTGGAAGGATCCTCAGTTGTGTCTTCTGAAATACCTCTGAAGGAGCATCAGAGCAGACTATGCTTTTACTTCAGTTACAGTAGCCTAAGGATTATTTAAAATTAACCATATAGGTTTAATTTGAAGAGGCAAGTACACAGGCTAAGGATATTTGAAGCATGGTAATGAGGGCTGTAGCCCAGGCCTAGTAATTTACTCTGTCTCGTAAGAGTATGGTAAAGATTCAGAGGGTGCAATAGAGAAAGAAATAACATGAAAGCTGATTTTGCCAGACAGGTAAAGACTTATTCATGCTGGGAGAATCTCCAGCTGGGAAAATCCATGGTTGTTATAGCCTTTGTGCCACCAGAACAGAAAAAAGGGTTGGCTCAGAGAAGAGAGCCTGGCTCAAAGAACTTAAAATAAATATCAGATGTCAGAGCTGTGACTTAATTGTTTAGCTAAGTAGATCATGTGAATTACACACAGATTGAGGACCTGGTTTTGCTCCTGTTGAAATCAAGGAGAACAGAATCAGGGCATAATCTCCTTCAAGTGTTTTTCAGTCCTCAAAAATGTGTTGTTTGAGAGTACACCAGCTCCTAGAATAATTGTACCAGCTGGGAATCCATAGAGCTGCTTCTACACAATTACTTTGTGGTTTATAGCTGTAAGCAGAAGCTAAGACTCTAAACAAAATGCGTTTCCTTAGCTGCTCTTCATTTTTATTCCAAAATTTGACATTTAAACAATGGCTTCTGTGACCGACCACGGAAATTGGAACTCCAGGTTCAGACACTGTTTTTTGACAGTTGCCAGTCTCAAACAGATACATCAAGAGGTGCATGTATTTTCCTCCCTTTATTGTAGTCTTGCATTACAGCTCTGCCAGTTTTGGAATTAGACCTGTGCCCCAGCTCAAAGACATTAGCTTATAAATATCCGCTTGGGAAATTGTAGTTTTGAAAGACTTAAAACTTCATAAAGATTTTTTTTTCTTGTAATGAACATGTAAGAGATGTTTTTTACTTCTATGGATAAAAGGAGAAAACTTTTATTAATCTCACCATTACACTAATGAATGCTTCCTTTAGTATTTTAAAATTCTCTGTTAAATATAATTAAAACAAACAAACAAACAAAAAATGATACTAAATCATGAAGGCTTTGTAGAAGTGAGGAAGCTGTCCAAAGAAGGACAGTAGCACCTGAATTGAAAGGAATTTTCAGTTACAATCAAAATTAAGTTACCTGGAGCTGACTGACAATCTTATATTCGGGAAGAATGGAAGGGTTTTGGGAGACATCTTCATATGTGCAGTTGAAGGACGTTTCCATCACCTGGCTAAGATCCTTCACATAGTAATAGTGACAAGGTGAAATAATGGTAGACATGTGATGGAAAAATGTTTGGAAACATCTACAGCCAATTTACAGACTGACATATATTTGTACAAATTCCGTCTGGATGATGAATGACTTGGTACAGCATGTTACTGATGACATTGTAAAGGAACAGAGTGTAGAGAAATTATTTAGTATCATATTTCTGGACATACTTGGAAGATACTGTGGGAAATATTCTGATTTAGATAGGGCAGTTTTTAGGTGCTGGTTTTTGTATTCATACTGCAGCTAGGGCTCAGCTTCTTCAAATTCGTGATGAAGATAATACCATTACAGCAGACTTTTAACAGAAGTGAGCTGTGATTTCTTTTTCTGAGAAATGAAAGTACAGTGTCTAACACTTAGTGAGCAATTATGTTTCCTTCACAAATGGTGAAATAGTCAAAGAAAAATCAAAGTTTGAGGGGAAGAGGAGGAACATAATATTCCCAGTGTTGAAAAACCTGAATAGTTCACAGCAGGCAAAACTATCCCTATTTCCTGTCCACCTATCCTGATGCTTCAGACATGATTAAATGTTTCTTCTGTACCTTGAGTGAGTTAGCTCCCTCCAGCCTCAGGTTATGTCCTTCCCACAGTTCAGTGCCCAGTCTTGGAGGAGCCAACTCTAGGGATAATCTGTTGCCCTTAAGAGGATGTCAAACTGGAGGCTGGCAAGCCCTTTCAGGCTGTAAATAGTCATTGCTCTGCTTAGGTGGGAAGGCCTCCCTGGAATTACTGTTCATGCCATTAACTGTCTTCATAGCAACTATAGCTAACTATTCCTGTCAGTTTCTGTTCCCACTCGCAGCTCAGCAGCGTCCAGACAAGGTGAGGAGGCCAAGCAGAGCGCAAGGGAGGGGAGAAGGCGAAGGGCAACGGCTTGGCAAGAGTAGGGCAGGGACAGGGAAGAGTGGGGGAAGTGTCTGTCTGGGTCCTTGCACGGGTGTGAGCAGATCTGTATCATCCTCCCCTGATTGCAAGTCAACCTTTTCTGCTTGTAAGGCTGCTGAAGGACCTTGGTTAAAAATATTTTTTTCTCCATAGCTTCTGAAGGATTGACCTCTGTATGGATAAAGGTAGGAATGTGTCTTGTGTCCATTGAAAGTGCTCCAAGAGATACAAGATGAACACCAAATGCTCCTATGCCTGTTTCTCCTACTTTTGTTCTCTTGCATCTGGATTTCCAGTCTCTGCCATTGTACTGTCACAGGTGCTTTTACTTTTGAACAATATGGTGATGTTGGTCACAGAGAGTAGGAAAATGAGACTGCATGAACAGTTGTGGTATCTCAAAGATGGTCCTTGGAGTTCAAGTCAGAAAGCTGGGAAAGGAAAGAACTTCTGTATTGTTTCCAATCAGCAGCATAATAAAATGAAAAAGCAAAGTCAAGTAAAATCAGTATGTGCTTGCTTTGTTTACTCTTACTGATTTGATTTTGTGAAAGTTTCTGTTGAAAAACTGGTTTCACCTGAAGCGTAGAAAAACCTGGAGACAAAAGTTTGTCTCAGAGGACTGTGTGTCACTTCACCTCCCTCCACCTGCATGAAAGAAGGCAGGTTTCCCACAGATTATGCTTGGGATGGACTGTGCTGGCAAGAGTGGCTGCAACAGCACAGCATCCTTGGCTGGGGCAATCTGCTCTCTGTCCTGTGTTCTTTAACAGAGAGGTACAAGGATTACAGGACTAAGGGTCTTGTTTTCTCGAAAAGGACTTCATTCATTTTCTACCACAGATGAATGGAGAGAAAACTGCAGCAGTGAAGAAAATTTAGAATACAAATGAGCACAAATTTAGAATATAAATTTAGAATAGAAATGAGCACATAACGCCTTCTGAGACAGCAGCACAATTGTGGCTCTGGTGCTTCAGAAAGAGAAACTTGAAAAAACAGACTGCTTTAAAAGTTACCTGTCTCGTGATGTACACCGAAGTTCATTTACTTTTCCTAAAAACAGTGATGTTTTACAGTCTGAAACATCCAAAAAGGGACTGGATAATGGACACTTTTTTCATAAAAACTAGCCCTGGATCAGTAGGATGTTACTTACAGATTTGCCAGAAATGTGGCAAGGAGCTTGAGATATTTGATTTCTAATCCCATGTACTCCTTTGTAATCTAGTAGTAAGTAAATTGAATTAATTCCAAAACTGAGTCCATTTAATGATTTGCAGTAAACAAAGAATGGGGGAGTTAGGAATAAAACACTGCAGCAAATAAATGTATTTCTTCTCAAGGTTTAAGAACATGTTTTGGTCCATGGTTTACAAGCTTACATCATTTTTAGGTTGGATGTAGTGTTTAATCAAAAGGACTCCAGGAGAGAGGTAGTAGTAGGGATTTAAGGAGAAATTATCCCTCTTAGGTGTTCACAGGCCATGACCCAATGGGGATGATAGACCATAAATCATAAATGAGATCGTTATTTTGAATTAAAATTGGTATTTCACGCTTAGAATAATTTGGCGGAAACCTATTGGATTTATTGAATCCAGATACCTGCTATTTCAGGAAGCACATCCAAGAATCTTCTTCATAACCTTTTCCAAAGAAATGGAATGTGCCTAGCTAATGTAAGACTTGTCTTGCCTGTTTATCGGTTATTAGAGATAAATAAATACCCTTTTATTTTTGAAGAAAGGGGTCTGAGTCACATCTTTCGTGTTATTATTTATATAATATTATGTACAGAATCTTTCGTACTATTTATAGCAGTGTTGATGAAGTTTACTGCCTCATTGTTCAAAAAAATTCTATAAATCCAAGTGAAATTAAGTGTCTCACATTTGTCATCTGTTTTCTTGGTATCCGCCTGACGGTCTCCGTAATAACAGTACAGCTGAAAATTATTTGGGTACAAAATACCTTCCATAATTCTCTTGCAATTACATGAATGGGGTGTCGATGAGTGAGAGGGAGTATGCCACCATCAGTGAGAGTGGAATTTGTCTCTGGTCACTGGAAAAAGGCAGCACTTCAAATAAAATTTCAAGACTAGATTTGGAAACCTTCAAAGAAATAATGAATGTTGCATCCCAAGCAAAAGGTGAATAATGAGAAATTTGAAATACTTCAAATCTATTTGTATCTGTAGTGTGCAGATGTCAATCCATCAAAAAAAATTTATGACGACATATAAACATAGATCCACAGAAAAAAACTAAGCATGCTGAGCTAGAAAAGCCTTTGCTCTTTATACGTTTTTAATGTTCTCATTTTCACGTTTTACTACCGTTTGTAGGTGTCCTTGTCTGGGTGTTTTTGTCAGTTTTAAGAGTCCCTTTGTACCATAATTTGGGCATTTTTAAAAATGTTCAGTATTTGCAATACTGCAATTTTGGTAGAATGAAATTGATTGCAGTTGCACTCCTGAATGCCCTGCGGACATTAATCCCCCTGGGTTTAAGGGAGCAGCTGATGTAGATAAGACTTACAAGGGTGAGTAAGAGTGCCGGGACGTACGTGAGTAGACCTTCTGGGGTAAGAATGAATGGTTGACTCTAGTGCGAAGAGAGGACAAAAATAGAAAGCGTGACTAAATACCAGACTGCGGTTTTGGAAGCTAGTGCTTCCTTTTAAGCCCATCTTTAGCACAGTTAATAATGACACTGATTTTTTAATGTAATACTCTTGACAGTGGTGGCTGACATTGTAAACTTCATCAACCATTATGAAAGCAGACCCTGTTAGGCTTTCTCTTTGGGGTCGTTCCATTGTACTTCTAAAACTGCCTGATGACACAGCCCACTTCATTACTTAAGTTTCTGGTGAATGTTCCAGAATAAAAACTTAAAATTTTATATATACAAGACAAGTTATGGTGTTTGTAACTGAAGTTGGGAGAATTTGAAGATGTGTCGATTAATTTCCATTTTAAAAGAGTGTTATTTGCCATGCTCACATTAGAAAAATATTACTGGAATGAATACCAGCTAAAGTAAATGTTAAGCCATTGGTTTAAATATCCTTAGAAGCCTTGTTTCAAGCCTGGACAAATAATTAAACATGGAAGCATTTAACAGACATGGGAGCAGAACTAGCATTTTAGGACTTGACTAATGAGGTACAATCATATATCGCAATGTGCTTTCCAAATATTCTTTATAAATAAAGTTATAATGCCAAAAAAATATTGTATGGACAGCAGTTAAGTCCGGAGAGATTAGAATACTCTTTTAGAGGGTAAATTGACCAGGTCATTAATTATGAATTCTTAATTGCCCTCTATGTGTAACCCTTAGGCTCTGGAGTACACTTTGTATTGTGGGAACTGAAAGGGCTCCCATTAGACAGGGTAATGGGAAGCCTGGTAAACTCTGCTCTCAGAACAAGAAAGTACGCGTGGATACTTTCAGCATGGTCTACATTCAGTAGATGGCAGTGGTATGCAGTTACACATTAATTCAGGATTTTCTCTTGAGCAGACACTCTTACCTCTGTGAAGCCAAGCAGCATTGATTTGGGGATTTATCTGTGGCTTTTTCTTCTCCTGAAAATAGTGACATACTAGATAATTCTTCATTTGCTAGAGTAGCGAGTGATAGAAAATGAAAAAACCTGCTAATTTATTGTAATCTTCATTACACAGCACTTGGAGGAATCTGGTAAGTTTTGAATTTCAAACAGCAGTATTACAGCCAGAAAGGAATGCGTCTGTCTGGAGCATTGACTCATTTTCCATCTATGCTCAGTATGTACACATCAAAGTCTCAAAACAAAAGTATTCAGTAAGTGGGAACTGTGCGTGTTACTTCACAGGAGTAGTAACACAGTGACTTCTCGGAATACTGCGCACAGAAATAGGTATTGTCCTCTGTCTAAAGGAATGAATTGCAGACCTAGTGGGGGAAAGCAGGGTATGTGAGTTGGGGCAGGGGTACATGAACAAATTACTAAGACAATTAGAAATTATTATAAAACTTTTAATCGTGGAAAACAAAGAAAAAGAACAAAACAAAAGCAGAAATGCAGTTTGTGTAGTAGAAATTGCACGAGTAGTCTAAAAATTAAATTACATCATTCAAGTAGGTATTTTCTCATATAGCAGTTATTTCTAACATGAATAATATAAAATGTTTAATGATTTGTGATCAATAATGATGGAAGGAGTTGCTCCTTTTTGCACAAAGCAAAGGGGTTTTTTTTACCTCTCTGTGGGAGACTGCAATAGGAAAAGCACTAAATCTATTAGTCTGTGAACTGAGTTGTAATACAACCACAAATTCATCCTAAGGATTTTGAGCACTCTTAAGGACCTCAGAATCAATTAGTGCTCCCTTAGTAGGGAATAAAAATATCACACATTTTTCAACAAAGTAGTGCATACTCTGTTTCTCTGCTGTTTCAGACACCACATGAGGAAGCAGAGAAACATTTCAATCTATATTGATATGGCTATTGTGTACAGAACAAAAAGTAATCCCATTCTGGCAGCAATGGCATAGCAGCATAGAAAAAATGGCATTCCCAGCCTAGCCGAAGCTGCTGGAACTCCTCAGCATTTCAGGTAAGGACTTTGTCCAGCCCTGGCCCCAGAAGTAAGAGTTTTGTGCAATCTGGTCACAGCCAAAGTATAATAATGAAAGGAGGAAATAAGTACCTTTTAATTGGTTGGGATACTGAGGAAAGAAGTATGTGCTAATTGATTCCACTATGCTTAACATCATCTGCTGCTGAAGACTATGCTAGGAGCTGCTCTTCTGAGCACCGTGAAACCTCAGTGTGGAATGTGCCCTAGCCAGGGTTTGGGATCAGCTCCCTGTGGCAGCTGCCCACAGTGGTGACCACATATTTCTGTCTCCCTCTGGCAGTAATACCCAGGTCAGAGCTCTAAGCACACACTTCATGCTCCATTTATTCACAGGGTATTTTATAATGCAATTCTCAAGTATAGCACTGTAGTCAAACACCTATGCTTTACTCCACACCACACTGAATTCTTATCAAATGAACATTAGCATTTTTTTCTCCACTAGGATGCCTTATCTTTGCTCTTTGCACTGTTTTCTATTTTTGGCAAAACTGTTTTTACAATTTTTTTTAAACTGAGGAAGTACATCTATTTCTAAAATTTGTAGGAATTGTTACATATGTAGATTAAGTCATGCAGAGAAAGGATGTTTTGGGACTTTAAGGATGTGTTTGAATATATTTTGGGGTTTTTTTAAAGCACTGTTTTGTAGGATTTCACTTATATTTAGGACAATCATGCTGAGGATACTTTCATCCTGTCATTGCAATGTCATTCTATTCAGTCATCTTCCTAGCATATCACTTTACTTGGGAATTATTCTCTTGTTCTTGTTGAATTGCATGTCTGTTGCTTCAATTCTTCTGGCAACTTATAAAATTCTTTATGGATTTACACTTGAAAGATTTTATTATCACTTTTATCACCAAACATTTTATTTTCTGTGCTAACTAAAGCATCTTGACATTGTTGGAAGTACTCAAACCTCTTCCTAGTAGTGTTTCACCTTGTGGTATTGTCACAGTAGGCAAGAGTTGCTATCTTTAGGCATGGTGGAGAATTTGTAGTAAAGAAAAGCTCCATCCAAATAAATGTGACTTGTCCGTGTAAGTACTCAAAACAGTTTTGCTGACCATGTTCCAATATTTGCAGGAGCATGATATTTCAACCACAGCAAGATTTATTTGTATACTATGAACAAATATAGCCTTTGCATAAGTTGAAACTTTGGAGAGTCTTGTCCTTTAAAAGGGCACATTTAGTTAAAACTCTGCTAATACATACTGTGTTGTAAGCAGTTTCATGACATGAAATGTTCTTTTAAAAAACAGAAGAAAACCAAAAACCAAACCCCACATGCTATTTTCATGCCAAAACGTTTTGGAAGCCGGCATCTGGGTTTATAATAGAAGAGTCAGCTGCATCTTACTGCTGACAATTTTCTTCTGCCATTTCACAAATAGAAAGAAGAATATGCACAACTGTAGTGGGTTGGCTCTGGCTAGATGCCAGACACCTACCAATGCCACTCTATCACTCCACTCTGCAACTGGACAGGGGAGAGAAAATATAATGGAGGTTCATGAGTTGAGATAAGGACCAGGAGAGATCACTCACCAGATACCGTTATGGGCAAAATAGGCTCTAATTCAAGATAATGATTGAATGTATTACTTACGAAATCAGAGCAGGATAATGAGAAGTAAATAAGACCTTAAAAACACCTTCCCCCCACCCCTCACTCCTTCTCAGCTCTACCTCCTCACCCACAGTGGCAGAGGGAGACAGGGAATGGATATCAGGTCAGTTCGCTGCATGTCATTTCTGCTGCTGCTCCAGCATGGTATCCCTCCCACAGGAGACGGCTCTCCATGAACTTCTCCAGCTGGAGCCCATACCATGGGGAGCAGTTCTCCACAAACTGCTGCTATGTGGGCTACTCTTTCATTGGGTGCAGTCCTTCAGGGCTGCTCCAGTGTGGGTCCCCCGTGGGGTCATGAGTCCTGCCAGGAAACCTGCTGTAGTGTGGTCTTCTCTCTCCATGGGTCTGCAGATCCTTTCCGGGACTCTGCTCTGTCATGGGCCTCCCACAGGTTCACAGCCTCCTCTCAGACATCCACCTGCTCTGGTGTGGGGCTCCTCCATGGGCTGCAGGTGGATTTCTGCATCCCCCTGGACTTTCATGGGCTGTAAGGGCACAGCTGCCTCTCCATGGTCTCACCATGGCCTGCACCACCAGCTGCAGAGGCATCATGGCTCCAGCACATGGAGCACCTCCTCCTCCTTCTCCATTGACCTTAGTGTCTGCAGAGCTGTTCCTCTCATGTGTTCTCAATCTGCTCTTCTCTGGCTGCAGTTATGTCTGAGCAATAACTTCTTTTTATTTTCTTTTTAAATACGGCATCATAGAGGCGTTACCACCATTTCTGATTGGCCCAGCAGTGGACCACTTTTTGCTGTCTGATTGACACTCATTCTCTGAATAAAATAAAAATATACAAAAGTTGCCTGTTGGGAGCATAAACAAATGGATATCTTAATTTATTTTTGCCTGAGGTTGGGGAGGTTTTATGTCCCAAGTCAACAAACTATTGTGTGGAGTTGGCTTACTTCAGGGCTGCAATCACAGTTCTTTTTATTTATACTCCATCAGGACACGAATTTTCCTGACACAGTTATGGTGACATGATACTGGAGACAGTGCGAACACAGGGTAAAAATCAGCACCTGCTGTCACAACTCTGCCGTCTAAACAGACAAAACACCGAGAAACTGAAGGCACAGAAAGGTGAAAAGATCCACTGAAGGTGGAGCAATTATGTCTTGAGTTGCAAGCTGAGGACAAGCCTGAGACCAGGCTGTGTTTTATTTACAGCTCCAATCTCTTTGTAATTTCACCCAAATTAGTGAAAAATTAAACACTCCTGTCAGCAGCTGGGTGCTGAATAGCAACTGAAAGAATGATTTTCTGGGGAAGTAACTTTACAACAGTGGTTAAATCAACTTTGGAAATTTTATAACAAACTGTGAGAGAGGAGAGGCAGACCAGCTGTTGCTTACTGACTCTTAGCTCAGACCTTGCTAGGTCTCCCCATCATCCCATCTATCCCAGCTGGCGTAAGACTCAGGCAGATCCAGTCACCTTTTACCTAAAGCCATGCAATTTTCTGTGAAATGTCACAGCTTGATAAAGCTAACTTTATGCATTGGTTTAAAACCAACTTTGCATTACAAACTTAACCATTCTGTCTGTGAAGCAGAGCTGAAAACCCTCTAAATGTGTCTTGTCCCCAGAGTTTACCATAAATATTCCTGCTATTTGAAACAGAAGATCCAGTAGCAAATCTGTTTTAGCACCATTTAATAGTTGCCCATGGCCAGTACTCTCTGTGGAAGGGTGTAGGACCAACATTTTGCCCCAGATGAGTAAATATCTGAGGATACACATAGAGCTCTTAATGTAAATAAGAAATAAATCCTTGAACTGGAGTTATTTATGATTATAAACTGGGATTATGCCCGGGAGGAACACAGGGTCGATAGCTCAACTGCCTTTTAACTCAGATGTACTCCGAGGTGAGCAGTGCAGACTTTGTTACCCTAGGTGCAAGAATGCTGCAGTCTAAATACTCTCCCAGATGATTAAAGCCAGTGTTACTCTATCCCAAAGGGTATATACTGGTTGTATTTTACTATTTTGTGTAATATGGTCTTGGGGCAAGAACGAATTGAGTAAGCTCTCTCCATTCAGTATTTCACATTCATGTGGGTTTCACACTTAAAACATTTTAGTTTTTTCATTTTCCTGTTTCTTTTTTAGTTTTGCCCGGTGTGACTTTGAAGTGTTTTGATTCTGGTAATACTTTGCCAGTCTACCTTATTACATTAATGCTTTTGCTTTTCTTTTGTGAAATTAATATGTCAAAGGAATTTAACTTGCACTGTGATAATACGAACCTTTGTTGTGAAAATGGGCATCTTGATAGGTGGTAGATAACACATGAAATATGACTGGAGCAACTAAGAGCTTGTTAAAAGCTGGAAAAAGCTAGTTGAGGGGCTTTTTCATTATGATTTTTCAGTGCTTTATGGAAGCATTCTGCGTGGACTTGGTATCCTGCTTCTGGCTTCAGTGTGATCAGGAGTCAGTGACACATATTCTATTCAAAGAAGATGTTCATTAGTTTGACTGAAATGCTAAGTCCTTTGAGACCTCAGCCTCGCAGTTGTGTACAGACAGAAGGGCTTGGCTACGCCGCTGGAAGACGGGAGAAAATGACTGTGCTTGTGTTGGGCAATTCATAGTTCAGGGGGAGTTGCCTCTGCCATTAGAGCCTGAAGCGTTCCAGTAACCTGTACTGCCCGTGATTCTTATACAAATGAGCTTAGGCTGTTTTTGTGCGGGGCTGGGGGCTCACTGATTGAGTTTTACCCGGCAATTGCACTGAACTATTCATCAAAGGAGCACTTGAAGGAAGCTGAGCCATGGGCACATGTTGAAAAGCCGATTGCTGCCCGGAGGGACAGCAGCCGCAGCGGGGGAGCAGCAGGCACGCAGGCAGTGTCATTCGGCTGCTTTTCAACACACAACTGACCTAGATTTCCCTGCTGGGCTGGTGTGAACCCTGGGCCAGTGTGGGTTACTCGTGGAAAGCAGACTCTGCAGCGTTCCTTCTCAGGCTTACCAACACAGCTACAGCTGCAGTTTTATGCTTGCAATGCGTAGTTCCTTGCCAGAGCATCAAATCTGCCCCCCTGTTTCACCTTCTGGGCATTTAAGGGGTGGGGCTTTGGCTGTACACAGATTTTTCCTAAAAAATTGTATGGGGCAAAAGGCAGCTACTCTCCCATTGGAAATTCTATGTATTTTGCAAGTGTTTGTGTTTAAATCTTCCTTGCCTGAGCAAGACCAGTCAGTTCCTAGCCTATCCTTCACCAGGCTGCGGTTATTCATCACTATTTGTCCACTTGAGGCATCTCATTCAAAACTCACACCAGTTGTTTCTCTATTTTGCCTTTTTATCGTCGTCACTCTGTGTAATTTTAAACTATCTGACATTTCTTACCAGTAAAATTCAAAGTTTATTGGAGAAGGGCTAGCATTTCTTCTGCAATAAGGAAAGAAATTAGTTAAAACTGATATTTTTAAGGAATCTTGAGTAAAGTAGGTCTCCTAACCTTGACGAGTTGCAGAAAGACTTGGGCATTTTAGCTTAAAATCCCAGCCTAAAAATACACCCATGTGACCTCTGAGAAACTGCCTAAAGCCAGTGGTAAGAATTCATCTTGGCAGACAACCAACATCTTCCTGTAGTATGAAAGGAAACTTGCTCTCTTCTAAGCTAAATGTTAATTCAGATGAGGAACTGGAAAAAATGTAGGAGAATACAAAGATTTAAAATTACTTTAGATGTAAGGAAATGTTTTTAGTGAATAAATATATTTAACTGCAGGTCCTAATGCTGCAGGTTAGTCATGTTCCTTGAATAACTGCCAGAGAAGGCTCTTTGAATTTGACATTCAAAGGCAGCTTGTTACTGTCGGCAGTAATAACTGCAGGTACCCAAAAATTTTGTAATAGCTTTTCAGTGGAAAATTCATGAGACTTGGGGGAGGTGTACTGATTCTGAGAATATTTACTTGCATTAAAAGTTTCTGCTGTAAGCCAAAGGCAGCATCCCATTGAAAAAAAAAGGGGAAAGAAAAAAGAAAAAGTAATTTTATTTTTTTGTGTTAGATCCATTTTCTGTTCTTTGTGATTTTTTTGTATATTCTGAGGCTCTCTTGCACTTTCTGGAAAAAAAATGCTGTAAGGGAATATTTTAAAAATCACAGCAGTTTTCACAGGAGAGGAGGACCATTTTTTTGCTAGTAGTGCAATGAAAATATGCATGGCCCTTGTCTATTTTAGGTGATTAGCAGGAGACTTTTCTCTTCAGGTACTTGTTATTTCAAAACCCATATAGTCATATTTAGTTTGTGTTTATCTACTTATTTTACATAATTTGTTCAGGTGCTTACATACTTGCCATAACGTGATAATGTATTTATATTATTTGTGGTCTTTCTACACTTATAGCCCCACTCAGACCTAAGATGTGCAGAAATTATTGTCAGAAAATGATGGTGCATTGTAGGATGACCGTTTGGTATTCATCTGGGAATTACCTGAAATACTTCACGATGTGGTTTACACACCCACCCCTGCACAACCATGAAAATTAATTCCGTAGTTAGTTTGGGAAGCTATTTGATCTCTGTACATCAGACATCTTGGCATATTATGCTTTCAGGGCTTTTATTGTAATTCCTATGCTACATAAATACATTTTTTTTTCTTCTCTCCTCAGAAATTTTCCCAAGAGATTCCAGTCTAAAAGACAAGTTCATAAAACATTTTACAGGTAAGGCAGCTACCTGTGTTTTCCTACATGTGCATATTCTAAGTAGCTAGAAGTGTCACACCATTAATTTTTTTGAGGCTCAACACCAATATTAACATTCCTGAAGTTAAATGTGGATGTTTTAGAACTAGAAATTTTTAAGAGCTCTAGTTTCATTGAATAATCAACTGAATCATGTAGTCTAAAATGACTCAAAACGTGGTAAGTTACAACATTATTTAGAAGTCATTGTTTAATTTTTATCCTCCTATTGGTGCTTTCCATATTTATTTTCGCATTCACTAATTTTAAAACTTCTCATTGGGCTGCATATATCTTTATGAAACAGACCTTTGTGGCTAAGTAAGTTTTCACCAAATCAGGGAAGTTTTTTTGCATCTGTCTTACGGTGTATACGTGTGGATGCTTATTTTAATAGTGGAAACAGATAGAACAAAGAAGGATTAAATTAGTGTAAATGAAAAATAAAAATAGCTTGCTGTTTCAAATATGAAAGTTTATTATGATTACAGTCAAGTACTTGAAAACTGAGGTGGAGTTGCATAATGCATTTAACTTTGGGACTGAATTGTAACTACTGAGGAAAATATTGTACCCTCTGAATATATGCAATAAGAGTTGTCAATGGCAAGTTGCTTGCACTGAGTTTTTGCTCTCCAGTTCCAGCTGTTCTGTAA
The DNA here is from genome assembly GCA_013398015.1 of Oreocharis arfaki. Lineage (NCBI taxonomy): Eukaryota > Metazoa > Chordata > Aves > Passeriformes > Paramythiidae > Oreocharis > Oreocharis arfaki. Next base: position 270,669 of record VZRR01011986.1, on the reverse strand, counting down.
CTCAGAAAAGTGAAGGTCTCAAAGTATGACACTGCAAGTCTCTTGGTGGTTTTCAAGGTTATTTGGATTATCCAAACTAAAAGCTAGGGAAATAGTTGGCTGTTGGAGCATGAAAAAGAGAATTGGAAATAATTATGCATTTCCTCTTTGCTGGAAATTTCTGGCCGTCTTTGACAAGAAAAGAAGGCTTTTGTTGTTTCTTTGCATGGGGAAATTGTACCCCAAACCTTTGGGATAAGCACAGCTTTAAGGATCTTTCTGCCAATGGCTCACTGCAACCTAACAGCATCTACAGGAACTGTGCCAGAGTCAGCTGGCCCTTCATCCTTGCAGTAAACTACAATAGTTGTGAACCCAACCATTTTCAGTCCATATGAGAAAGAAATTAACATAGAGCTCCGAACTACACTATGCTATGTAGCACAGCAATACTGAATATCCCTCTCCTGGGAAGGACAGACAAGAAAGATTTGTTTATGTTAGTACTTAATCCATTTCCCTTTCATTTTTAACTTTGGAAACTCCTCAGCTACCATAAAAAGCTCAGCATAAGAATCTGGGGAAGCTACGTAATGAATACAGAATGAGTTTCATTACTCAAAATCAGAGAAAAAACAACCATGAGTTTTACAGAAGGTATTTTGAGAGTAGTAAATCATAGAAAAGAAAAAGAGAGAAAAATACTTGAAGGCCTGTCTCTGGAGCCCTTCATTAAATTAATAGTCCTTTTCTGCATGAGTAGTTGCCATCAAAATTGCTGAAATTACTTTAGTAACATTAGCTGAAATGAATAAGGAGAACAGGATCATTCCCAAATACTGAAAGTTTATTTGTTGGCTCAGAATTTCTGCCTACAGCCATTCTTTCTTTGTTTCCTTCTTTCTTTCTTTCCTTCCTTTNCTTCCTTCCTTCCTTCCTTCCTTTCTTCCTTCCTTTCTTCCTTTCTTACTTTCTTCCTTTCTCTTTTTCTCTTTTTTCTCCGTTTCTCTTTCTTTCTCTCTCACTTTCTTTCTCTTTTTCTCTTTGTTTTTCTTTCTCTCTGTCTCTCTTTTTTTTTTTTTTTTTAATCTTAAGATCTTCAGTGATGGAGTTTTCATCCTGTTGTTTTTTATTTTATTTTTCATAGCTTTATTAGATTCTGTAATCCCTAGGCATTTTCTTAAAATACAATGGAACTTTGAGTTTTATTTTCTGTTCCAATCGTAAGCCTTCTAGTAGCCCTCATTAATTAAACTGTTTGATTATAGTCCTTACTAGTTCAAGAAGTAGGACATCCTAAATTAATCATGAAGAAAAAAGAGAGAAGCTGAAATCAACATTATCTTTATAGTCTATTATCTTTGCAGTTTCAGGGTTAAGAAAATTATTGCACACTTCTCATATGCCAGGAATAATAGACACATTTTAAAGCCAAATAAGAACCATATGTAACAGTCCTTGACTATAGGAAAAATCATAAATAATCTTGTGAGTCATAAAGCAATCTATCAATTTAGCTTGGAAAGCCAACTGACACAGAGTGTTTTTTGAGGCACAAATAAAATTAACAGCCTATTTTTGATGACAGGGAAGAGAGCTGGAAAACCGTATATTATCTAAAGGGACATGGAATTTGTTTAGTGACAAAAGCCAGTGTTGTCTCCATTTATGCTGGATAATTTCAAATTACATACTTTTCATCGAGCCTAATTACTCACTCAGATAAAAAAAAAGGCAACAATATTCCAGTTCAGACTTTCAAAGGCTGCTCTTCCAGTTTATTGATAAGCCTATTTGTGGCTGAAAAAATCTACTGAAATCCATGTACTAGTGTGAAATATCTCTAACCTTCAAGTGTGTTCACTGTCATAGAGAGGAATCTTCTCTTGAGCTCATGGCAATTTGCCTTCACTATCCAGAGAGAATTAGTTTGATATATATTTACCAGGCTCGTACACCATCTTTCAAGTTACAAAATAAGTATTTTTTCCCAGAAATGCTTCCTGTCTTCCTCTGAAAGGAAAGTTAGCCAACATAGTCTACTTCATAGGGATCATTTTGTAGCATTGCTTGAAACAAGCTATTCTGATTCAGGGTTCCTACTTGTTCTAAATTTGTATTTGAATTTAGTCTTGTTCAGTTGTTGTCAGTTTATGTCAATATTTTCTGTCCAAACCACAGGATACTCATCCTTAACTGTCAGTTATAGTCTTGCTAAGCAGGTTATGTATGCAAATATTACGTTTTTGCTCTCCTTTTCAACTTGAATGTCATCAGTAGTACTTTCCAGGGGCCATCGGTGGTTTTGGAAGGGGTCTTTGACAACTTGTTACATTTGAGCCATGTTTTTATAGAAAAATAGAACCATAGAATGGTTGGGGTTGTAAGGAACCTTAAAGATCATCTAGTTCCAACCCCCTGACCGTGAGCAGGGACACCTTTCTTATCAAATGTTAATGCAAACGGGTGGCACTGTATATCCAGAGAAGGGAGCAGCACACCATACCTTGATGTGCAGGGATTTGCCTTGCCAAAGATGAAATACACCCTGCCCTCTGCACATCTGTATGCTTTTTTACTGGGATTATTTTAACAGGAGATCAGGTTCCTAGATGTTATTCAGCTGTCTTTTTTTTTTTCCTCAACACCCACACTGTATATTAAGAATTTCGTAAACCATCTATGTGCGAATCAAAAGCATTAGTATGTGAAAGTACTTAATCTTTCCAGGGATTAGAAACTCATATGTGCTTAAAATGTTGCTTTTATTTATCTGTAGAAATAGTATCCTCATTCCAACTGTGTTATTCCTTCTACATTAGGCTACAGACAACTATTGAGCAAACTAAATTCTGTTGTAATTGCCATTTTATTTTTCACCATGTAAGAAATTTTACTGCTAATTTTCAATTACTGGAATTTCAAGGCTAAACCAGCCCCTCATTTTCATGTGTTGTTTTTCTGTTTCTTATATCATGAGCATAAAGGCACAGCAACAGAATTTCTGTTATTTCACTAGCATTATTTTACTTGTGTTACGTCAGAGCTGTTTAAGGTATAGTAAAAGACTAAATGCAATTTCAGCCAAGAAAAAATGAACTTAATGCTGTGTGTTGCTGTCATTCATTGAAGCTGCAGAGCAGTGACACTGAGAGCTTGTTGTTAACTCCTCCTTACTTTCAAACAGGGCCGGTCACATTTTCCTCAGAGTGTAGCAAGCACTTTCATCGACTGTATCACAACACAAGGGACTGCTCAACGCCAACCTGTAAGTAGCAAAGTACTTTTTAATGCAAGCTGTGATACTTGTTTAGAAGCAACCCACTTTTCCTATTAAGTGTTTAATGTCCTGGTCATTTTTTAGCAGCTGTTCTTTAGCACTAGACTACAAAACATACCCAAGGTCTTCTAATATATAAAGATTTTCTGTTGATGCACTTGCTGCCAACCGAATATCATGGAGTTCCTTCAAAGTGATGCTGAAACAAATGAAATGAAAACTACAGCCTGAAAGAAACAGTAGAGCATGCTTATGCAGAGGGCACACATGAAACTATATTCTCCTTCCTCCTCTCTTTAGCTTTACTTGTGCAATAAAGTAAAATCTGAACCATTCTTTACCTTCTCTTAATGCTCAATAGTAGGGTTGTATCTTGGGGGGTTAGTATATTTCAGCTTGTGAGGATAATTTTCTGTTATATACTCACTGTTAAACAACATAAAATCATTTGATTCATCATTCTGTCATTGATGCTTTCAGTTTTCATCAAACAACTTTCCTCTGTGAGACTGCAGAAGCTTTGATTTAACACAGCCTGAATATGATTTTGTTAGAATCACTGAAGAATAGAAGTGTTCTTGGATAAAACGGATAAAAACCAAACAAAAACCCCAAATCAAAATGGAAATTCCTTAAGTAGAAGTTACTTCAGCATTCTCTAGTACAATGGACAATTCAGTGAAAGTGAGAGGATAAAAAGCAGTATGTTTTAATTAGGGAAGATGAATATCATTAGGGATATGTAAGCACAAACTGTGGACCAGTTTGGTGCTTTGGAAGCTTTTCAGGATTTAACATGAAAAATCAATGACGCTTTCTGACTGCATCACTTAGAAGCACTGTTTTTGAGCAGCTGAGATGCTCTCTCACCATAGCTCAGCATCTCAGAGGATTTAGCAGTTGAAGGGGGATGGAGGAACCCTCATCTCCGTTTGCCTTTATGTTCATCAGAATCTGGAATGTAGGAATCCATGGCTGATCCTCAAAAGATACACATACAGCTTTTTAAGTAGACAGATGAGTAGGCAAGGCATGTATCTATTACATGCTGTGCAACAAAAATAACATGTTGTATACTTTGATACATGGATCCAGAGCATGCAAATATTATTTGGGCTCTCATGTATTGCCCGAGTGCTTCACTTTATTTATAAAGAAACACAGTCATATTATTTCTCTTCTAATTAAATAGCTTTTCCTAAAGTTAAAAACAAGACTGTGATTTAGGATGGGGTGAAGAACTTATTTTTTAGTTCAACTATCAAAGCAAAATGTAAAATAAAAAGGGTGATTTAAACCAAAACAGAGTTTTTGTTCCCCCTTGCATCAAGCAAACCCAAAGCAGAAAATGAGTTACAGTCACCTGAAATGTTCTGTTCTAAAGAGGGGAGCTAAATCTTCGGAATTGTCTCCACCTTATCCGGCACTCAGGCTGATCATAGCCAAGATCTTTTCCCGTGTTTTTAGAGGGGTTTGATATTTTCTTTCAGGGACACCTTAGTCATCACAGGATGTCTAAGGATGAGTTTTTTCCTCTCTTTCTGACATGGTTATACACTGTACAAATATTTTCTGAGGAACTGAAACCCAAATAGCACTCACTTTCTTGCTGTTTGGCACAATTTATATTAAGTTTTATTGAAACACTTATCAAGCAAGGGAAGAAATTAGCACTTAAATATTTCTTGTTAGCAAATATCTGAAAGGATGGCAGTGACTCAGGGTCCACTTGAACCAAGTGGTTGTTTGAACCAAGGACACAAGAGAGAGGGATTGGAAGTGGGACATTAGTATCTTTAGTCTTATGAATAGGAGATATGCTTAAACATGGGAAATATGAAATTAAATCAATATTAATACTAAATGGAGTAAAATGTTTGAAACAGCCTGACTTCCAACTGTGTCATGGTCTGATGGTTAGAATAGCCTCCCAATTAATGAATTAAATTCCTCCAGGTGCACTTGGGAGTTGAACCTGGTCTTCCACATCCTAGGAGGAAACTGCCTGGTAGAATTTTAATTCTTACCATCACTCACTTTTCCTCTGGGGCACTGATGATGCTAGGGTACAATCTGATATTGCATCTTGCACACATAGGTTCATGAATTTCCATCAGATAACAGTTTCACTGTGTAGAGTGTCTGAAATTGTAGTATAAATTTTACATTTAATTTTATGCAGTTTTTTGAGGGTATCTGGCAACTGAGATTCATTATTACTGTGGGTGATTTTGTTTTATAGATTACAAAAGGTGTGCAAGGTTGCTAACGAGATTAGCAATGAGCCCTTTGTGTACACAGTCCTAGGATGTTTGCTATGTAAGTATCATTTTCCCCACTCATTTTCTTATCTGTTGAATGATCTAGTGGTTTACTTCACACTTGTACCTTTTTATCAGGTGTGCATAAAATGTGGTGTTAATGGAGGGTATCAACATGCAGCTTTGGCATCGCAGAACTGACTGGTTCCTGCTGGAAATACGTAGCAGCACAGATACCTCTGACAGGCCCCTCTGTAATTAACTACAAGTCACTTGTGGCACTACAGTCCATAATTATGCACTGAGTAGCCTCTTACAGTTCAAAATTTCAAGGAGTCTGGTTGGTGAAAGAAAAGTGCCCAAGGACATCATCAGCACATTTATTTCAGGCTGTTCTGCAGAGGACTTTGTTGTTAATCCATGGAAGAAACAGAGTATCTTGGTCTCAGGTCTGCCAATGCAATCTTCATAGATAACCTGTCACTTCACTCGTTTCTGGGACCCCTTTTCGTTCCCGTGTTGTCTCCTGAGAATTTCTGAAAAGTTAATACCACTTCATGGTGATGGAAGGAAACTGGACATAAAGATGTGACAAAGCTAGAGGCTTCACTAAATAGTCTGAGAAAGAAACCAGTCCATTCTTGTTTATGAATAGCATGTTAAATGTGTTAATTAAACAGCATTGTCACTGATAAAAGGAACATCTCCAAGTCAGCTGTTTTCTCCTGGTGTTTGAATATTAATAAGATGGTTACACTTTCAAAGGTTAATTTGAAAATAATCACTGATTGCTATTATTAGCCAATAAAATGTATAAAATCAGTGAATTTTATTTATTTGAATTTCTTTAAAGATAGTTTCCTTTCACCGCCTCCTCCTGAAAAATACTGCAAGCTTGGAGCTTGGGGGAGTTGTGTATGTCACTTCTTCCTGCATCAAGACTTCAATTCATACTAATCAAGAATAAGAAAAGAAGAGTAGGATATGAGTCAGTGTTAGCTGATTTGATTTCTCAGTGGAGGTGGGATTCATTTTGGTGGCTGTGCTTTAAAAAATATGGCAATATCTCAGCTCTGAGAAGAAATGACATCATTTCTTTCTCTTCATCTTTTCTTAACTCGTTTCAGTCTCTTTGGCCTCTTGATTTACAGGTGTTGCAGATGGTTTTGAACACGCCAAGGACAATGAACGAGACACTGACTAGGCATCTCATTAGTTTGCCTGTATCTCCTTTTCATGACTAAAGGCAGGAATCCTTTTCTGAATGCCCTATTAGAAAAAAGGTATTTTTTGGGAGGTGCTTAAATTCCTGATTGTTTTTTAGTGTTCTCTTTTAAATCTCAGCTTTCTCAAACATCCCACCACTCTCTCATTTTCTGCAGTTTTATCTTTTTAGTCTCTCTTTTTCCTTTATTGATATCCATTTACTCTTCTGGATTCATGTATCAGGGCTTTCAGAAAGATTTTTGGTGTTCCAAAATCTTCTTTTTCTTTCAAGCGAATGAGTCAAAGATCTGCCTACATATCCACGGTACAGAAGCATCTATCTCATCCTATTTCCATCTTCAAAATACAAAAGGATCAAAAGCTGCTATGATTTGCAAAGCCAGGTGTTTTAATTTGCCTGCCAAAAATACACTCGAAGACATGAAAAATAAGGAAAGAAGGTTTTAAATGGTAAGCCTTGCTAGCAGCTCGTGTGCACTGTGTTCACTTAAAGTTGTATCTAGGCTGGCTTTCTGTCTACTTTGTCAAAAATAGAGAAAAAAGTATAGGAAAAAGTAGAGCTATGATCTGAGTGTTTCCCAGCTGTCTCTGTGCTCCCTCACCCCATTCCTCCATCAAGTACAGTGGATAGTTTCCATTATAAATAAGACATCCTCTGATCTTCATGTTTACTCATATCCACTGATTCTTGGAATGGAAACATTTTCTTGAGAAGGGTGAAGGCTGGCTCTCTCTTCCTATTAATAGGGAGTGCAACAAAGGAGTTACAAATGTTCATCTCTCAATAACATTGCATATCTAGCATGATTCTCTGATTGCTTCTACATCATCTTTTGGCACAGGGGATCTTTTCCTTGCCACCCTCACACTAGCTGAGAGACAACATTGCCATAGATCCTGTTGCCTGTAAGGAAATTTGCCTTCACTTTAACATCTGAGACAGTCTTGGAGATTCTTGGTTGCCTTGAAGAAAGAGGCTCTCTCACTTGGAGAACTGACAGCTATTTTTACGCCTTTTTCTTGCCAGTATTAAAATAGGCTGCCTTTTCCTCATTAAAAAAGAGAGCTGCAGTGCTGTTATGCAAATATTTTCCTTCCCCGCCTGCAAATATCCGGATATACAAAGGAGACGTGGTCTTTTCCTCTTCGAAACTTTTGCTTGGGGAAAGCCAATCATCTTCCCCCGGGATCTGGTCGCGCAAGCCGTGGCGGTATGTTTCAGCACCATGGAGAGGTCCGGCGGGACGCGGCGCCGCACCCCGGGCAGCCGCCGGCGTGGCTCCGGGGCCGGGATACTGAGCACTTGCTGCCCTTACAGCTCTTAGAGGTTTGGGTGGGTTTGTTTTAATTTCCTAAGTGAGATCCCTGCAAATCGAAGTAAAGCATTTGATGAAACCCAGAATGTAGAAATGCACGTGACTATGTGCATGGGGACCTTCCTGCGAGGTGCAGCATCTCAGACCACTATGTGTTAAACCTCTTGGCATCGACGCTGAGGATTTGCCACGGCAAAACTCATTAGCGTTCACAGGAGGGCAAGACCCACGGGCATTCTGAAGTTAATCTTAAGATTTATGCAATCCGCAGGAAACTGTGGTTTATGAACAGAATTATACTAAGCAGTCTGCTTCTCTGGTTTGGAACTAGTTATAAAATGGCATGTCCTTTTCTCTTGCAGACTTTCTACCAAGGAGGGAATTCTGATTTGCCAAGAAAGTGCCTTGAAATCTTCAAAAATGGAGAAGACATCTTTTATCTTTTTGATTTACAACATTTTGTTACTAGATGCATTTTATTTTCATATATTTGTCCAACATTCCATATTTGTGTGAAACATTATTTTATTTTGTAAATTTGTTGCCTATAGCTCAGACAAGCCAATTATTTAAATACATTGTATATAAAGAATACTAATGATATACTGATTAAATGTTATAACCATATGCAGGGAGTTGGTAAAATTTTGCTGTTTCTCTCGTTCCGTTGTATTTACATTGTTCTGCTCAGGCTCTTACTCTCATTATTTGCACTAACCTGAAATGCAGAAGTCTGTGTAACTGAAATCTGAATAAGCTGTAAGTGGGGAAGTTTTACTTGCCATGGAAGATATTTTATATTATGAAGCTTTGTTAATATATACATATATATTGTTGCGCATCAGAACAAATTTGCTCAGAAATGCACCTTGCTTTCAGGAACATTTGTATGACTATTCTGGATTTTCATCAGTTACATTTGTACTGGCACTTATGGAAAGAGTTGCAAATAATGTAAATATAAAGACTGGAAAACTGCAATGCAGTTTTGGTGGAATAAAGAACATAAAAATAAACTATTTTACAGGAGGGGTTATTTAAGTATATTAAGAGATCACTTATTTCATATATAAGTGTAATCTATCTGGTGAACTTGAAATAATCTTGCACTGAGAACTTCAAACTTGTGGGTTTCGTATTTGAAAACACTTCATTTTCAAGTAGTAAATTTTATTCAGACATCAATTCTTCAGCAGGATAAGGTGCAAACAAAAATGCATCATGTACTTAGTGTGAATGTAAGAAACGATCTGCAAGTATGCAAAGAGGGTAATAAAATAGTCCAACAGAAGAGAAAATGTTTTAAAGTATAATACCATAAATCCAAGGGGTATAATGAATGAATTTGGCTAGTGACACATCAATCCTAAATATTTGTAAGGAATCCAACACAATATGCACAACTGCTGCATACTTTCTATTTAAAATCAAATTGTATTGGTGACGTTTGCTATCCGTTTGTCTCAGTTCTTTTATTGCAAGCTCATGTGATTGCTTTACAAAGAACTTAGTATGAAGTGAGGCTTTTATGGTCAGGCTCAGAGTGACTGACAACACATATTGATTACTCTGCTCAAATCACGGTTCTTGACATTAATTGACCATTTGAGAGAATCCCTTCAGATTAAATATTATCTCTACCCTTTCTGTCACTGTGGGCTTCATGAGCCCCTTAGCTTCCATACCCAGCACTTTTCCCTCTACAGAATAGCAGGAAAACTCTGCCCTGGGATTCCTAGCCACATAGCAAAGAGCTGCCTTATTATCTGAAGGGGTTCTCTTCCTTCCTTCTATATGTTCAGTCTGTTTCAGCACCAAAGCCGCGCAGTGTCCTGTGACGCTCTAAGCAGTCCAACCCACAATTTCCAGAAGGAGTTACTCCATCTATAGTCCCAGCTAGAAGGTTGTCCTGTGCTGTTAGTATTTGTGATTAGTTGGATTGGTTTTCAAACTTTCCATGATCATGTTCTTTTGGTAAGAACAAAGTTTTCAAGTCTTCTTCTAATCCATGTTGAAAGCAATATGCATAGCTTGTGGTTTGAATGGTGAGAAGGATATCTTTGTTTCTCTGTGAGTAACATACTTCATAGAAGGATTATTGGCCAAAACACTTCAGCAGAGGAGAAAGGATGAGGCTCAGAACAGGCAATCAGGTTCCAAGAAAAGCATTTGTCTTTAGTCCCACTTTTATATTTCCACTCTGGTTTGCTAGCTTCTTGGTTAAAAAAGGAAAAAATGTTTCTTCTTTCTTTCCTCAGAGGACTGAAAAGAATTCAAGTGTTTGGGTTTTTCTGGAAATTACTTTTTGTGATATCTGAATTCCAATGAGAAAACCTAATTTGGGTTTTTTAATAAAATTTTTGGGCTCGAATCTAAGGTGCTAAATCAAGAGCTTCACCTTTGAAAAAATAATGAAATCTTCTTTCTAATGAGTAGAAAATTGATCAACTCCTTATCTTAGAGAAGATCCACGGATATTACAAAAATGCAAAGCAAAGACTAGTGTGACAAGTCAAAATATTTATGAGGGAAAAAAGTTCATGAAATTATTAAAAGGATAAAACCCTGTAGTTCTTCTTTCTCAGAAGTCAAAGGGCTTAGATTTTTTTTTTTCTGGATACAAATTATTCTTTGAGGCATTTGTGGCATGGATCCCTTCTTTCTTTTTGGCCCCTTGTTGATGCTCAGTATGCTCTAAACAGCTGGAAATAAAACCAACTTTTCTGTATCACCCCTCTACACGTTTATTTGTCACTATTCTTCATCATAGTTTTAGATGCAGGGATGCTAGAGTTAGTAGCATAAAAATCACAAAGTAGCATATCACAGCTGCTTTCCTGTTTAAACTGAAACATAAGTGGTAGTCCTTCTAAGATCTGTTAATGGTCCTGGATTTTAGGAATCAAGTCTAGAAGGTGGTTATTTGGAAACACAATAAAGAACAAAATGCCATAGAAGCTGAGAGGAGATGATACACTCAAGTAAGATGCAGTTTTGGCATGTTTTCACCTGATTGTTTTCCAGATTTTCTTTCATTTTTTCTCATGCAAATGAATCAAAAAATATTTTGGCTTCAGAAATACTTCTGATTATGGCTTTTCCCATTACTGTGTTGTCTTTGCATGCTCAAATTTTTTGTCTAATTTCTGTCCTGGTGGAGACTATTGGGTAAGGACAGAACCAGCATCTACAGTCGTGCCTCATCCCAACTTTTCACTCCGGTTAACTGTTCACCTTTTACAAACAACTTAATTGCTCCCCACTTCCGAATTTCTAAAAAATGCCACTGGTGGCAAATACTATTTTTGGTCTGGCATATTGCAGAGAGAAGGCCAACAGCATAGGGCCAACAGCAATTTAACCTGGATCTGTGTGAATGGAGGCTGTAAATCAAAGTTCAATTTTCTGTCTTTATGCTGAGGCCGTCTTCGTTTTTTATCACAACACTGTAAAAATTGTCCCAGTCTGTGCTTTTGGTGCTATTCAAATGCAGGACAGAGGCCTTATTCTCATCTCAGGGAGGTTAAAGCCACAGAGTAAAACAGGGTGAGGAAAGTGTACATGAAAACAACGAACTTTTGATGATTGGTGAGGTGGAAAATGACTCAATTTTCAGCTGTCTAAATGCCTCACTTAGAGATTTAACAGTAGAGAGCAAGACAGCCAAGTAGAGTTTTGTAAGGACCTCTTCCTGTGGTAAGGGCTCTCACTGTAGAGGGGACTGTTGAAAACTTTTTTTGAAAAATAGAAAGAACCCAGTGCTACAACCCCATAGGCAATAAGTGATGGCATGAAAACCTTGTAAGTGTCAGAAACTGAACTTTTAACATGGAATGAGACATTAGTTTTAAGAAAATTATACCATGGAAGACCCTGAAAATGAGAAAAAGCAAAAATATGGAAAACATTAACTGTCAGAATCACCTTGGACACAGGCACCAGTCACCTGTTGTGAAGACCAGAGAAAGTGTTGGTAGAGTAACTGAGATGTAAAAAACCAAAACAAGTATATGTTCAGATCATATATAAAAGAGTTCATTAATGGCTATGTTGTTTTTCAGCTGCAGAAGAAGATGGGTGAAGTTGAGACAGATTAGGTAGATGATTACAGTGGGCATAGGAGATGGAGAAATCCTAATTATTTCAACCTGGCCAAAGAAACCAGCACCTCAGACATTGCTTTCATCCCACCTGATCCTCCTTGTCCACTATGGGATGCCTAATTCACCTGGGTCAGAAGCTTGCACTGGTCAGAAGAAATAGAAATGCTGCTTATAGACGTGTGAGAACTACCCAACACGAGGTGGTTTGGCATGAGAGACCCTGAGCTGCAACAACTGGTCAGTGCAGAAGACCAGGATGAATTGTTGCCATGCTAGGAAAGAAAGTATCTGCCTGAAATATGTCCCACTGCTCTCACCATCCCATCATCAGGGGCTACCTGCACTGGACCTGAGCTGGGAAAGATTGCTATGGAGAAGTACAGGAGAGGTACAAATAAAAGGAATGAAAGTAGGCAGCGCTTAATACTCTGGAATATGGGTTTGAATTCCCTAGGCTAATATTTGCTGCTGGTCTCTTCAGTTTCCTCTGCATTTAATTTCTTTCCTCCTCCATTTACCATATAATAGCTGAACTTAACACCCAGTCTTACCTCCTCACTGTCTCCATGAGTATGAAAGCCTTATCCCTTGCTCGCCGACAGGTATTAAAAAAAAAGAAAAAAAGATGTAAGCTATTTTCATTAAAAGTCCACTGTAGAAAGAACAGGGTACAAATAATTTGTGAAGCTTTCATGTAGCTTCCCTGTAAGACAATAATTCTTTAGTATTTTGACAGAAATATTTATATCATTTGATAGCATGCCTTTTGCTTTTGGACCCAAGGATGTGTATTTTTTTTTCAACCATAGTAGCATCACTTTACTATCCATGTAGAGCCTTATTAACATAATTACACTGCACAATGTAATGAGTGTAATTAATTTAGCTTTGGTGCTCATTCGTCCTTATCACTCCTGTAGTTCTATGGAAGTGCAGTAATTCTGCCCCTTGCTTTAGTAGCTGATTTATTTGCTTACTTGCAGTATCAGAATTTTTTGTTCTCTCCTATTGAAGACATTTCTTCTGAAAAGAATAGTCCTGTCATTGGAATTGCTGTTCATTTTTACACCAAATGTAGTAATTTTTGCATTTTATATATGAAGCAACAAGTTCAAGGAATAATTACTAACTCCTTTACTACAAACAAGACAGTTATCTTTATTTGAAATATTCCCTGATGGTCATGCACTCTTACTTACGAAGCACAGTAGTCTTCTGTTCTCTGCAATATGAACTCCATTTACCTCCTTTAGAACTCATTGTCTAAATAGTAAAAATAAGTATAAATTAAAATTAGTATAAATTAAATATTTCCAATTTATGTAACTGGTATTTCTTTTCTGGTAACATTCACTTTAATTAGAGCTGAACAATGAATTTATGCTTCCATGGAAATGTTTCACTTCAATATCTCAGAAAATGTTAGCTTGAAGCCCATCATTATATCTATGCATAAGATGTAATATGACTTTTCTCATACACATTGCTTCATGATTATCCAGGTCAAATTTATTGTTTTAATTGTTTCCCTATCACTCAGTTTCTTAAGGTCTGGTAGCAATCTTTCACAGGTTAGCTTTCATCTTTGGTACCCAAAGTGACTTCTTATCATCAACAAATGTACTTAAAATTGATCAATTTTGGATCATGCTTCATAAGAGAGGGGTGTATTTTGCATTTGGTCATAAGAGAAGGCTAAGAAAGCGAACAAACTGCAGCCTTTCCTTTCTTTCCCACTTTGAACCCTGCTTCTCCCAGTAAATATGCCCCTGCCTTCTGATGTTCTCCCAGCTTCAACTAGAAGATACGAGGATCTATACAGCTCCTACATTCCTGAGTGCCACTTTGAGTACTTAGGTAGTGCTATATGGAAAGGCTACTTAAAGTTTTTGTGTCTCCAAACTTCTGTGAACTTGAGCTATTTATCACCTTCCATGGGAATAATTTCTCCTCATGTGATCTCCACACCTTCACTGCCATTCCCATACAGTGTAAATCACTAACTCCTTGGTGCAATTCGCTGTCTGAAAAGTCTATATGGAGATGGACTCTATAGCAGTTGACTGGACAAACTTCAGGATTATGTTTTGAAAGTATAAGACCCTCATTAATTTAACTGTCAGATTCTGAAATTGTCTTATAATGGCAGTTTTCAACATTTTTTAATAGGGGACCCAATTATGTTTATTAAATTACCTTAATTAAAAGATGATAGGATGCCTTCCTGTAATAGGTTAATTCTGCATCTTAAGAGGTCTCTCCCATTCCTGTATCCCAAAGAAAAGCAATAAATAACACTAATGATACCAGAGACTGAAGTTGGCAAGGTGGGGGAAAAGGGTCTTCATTTTTTCCTGCTCTTGAAGAGTTCCTTCACCTTTTCCATACCCTGAGATGAACTTGTACTTCTCTTACATGAACTGTGCAGCTGCCAGGGCACATTACCTAGGCACATGGTTTACTTACAGGTGATAACCAGAGACAAAGTATAAAAAGGCTGGTTCTGAACACTAGAGGTTTGAACACGCCCACTCACACACAGACCCCGGGTACACAGCAGACTGACACAGCACATAAATCACCAGCTTGTATTTTGTTCCTACTTGAACAACTGTGTTTTTAAGTTGTTCTGGGGTGGAATTGTTGTTGGTGAGACTGGATTTTGTCAGTTTATGGAGTTATATTACATTTTCCCAAAGGAATAATTGTATCCATGATACTGCTTGCAGTATGAAGTCTTGCATTTCATCCGTACAGAGGCTCATGGATGAAGGCTGGCACCAAACCAAGTGTCAGAGTTCTGAGGGAACTGCCTTGCTCTCCACTGTCTGATATCCTCAGGCCAGGATGGATAGCAGTTCCTCAGGCCCAATGCAATTTTAATGGAGAGTGTCAGAGTCATTGTCACTGCTTTGCTTAAAGAAGGCTTTGGGCTGAAATTTTTTCTAGTAATTTTTTGTTAAGACTTGATGGCATCAATAATAGAGAGAGTTTTAGAGAATTTTCTTTTCAGGTTTAGTTTTCATCCACGTTGTATAATAACAAGAAACATTGATTGGGTCACACTCTTGTCTTTTCATCACAATACTAATTTTTGGTATTGTATTGCAAAAAACTTGGAGACTTAGTAGCACAATGCAAAGCAGCATATTCAGGCATTGCTTTTAGTTTATTAGACTAGAATTGAGCTAGAATCTTGTTAGACTCAAAGAGATCCTGGAGACCTCACAGTATGGTGAAGAATAATGTGCCTTGAAAGAGAAGCAATCTTTGTTTTCGTGTGTATAAATTATTATTGGAAAGAATAGAGATGAAATCCAGACTGGCTTATGTTTGAAAGGAAGGAGTGATTGTTAGAACTCTCAAAATTATATTACATTCCTTTACATTTGTAAACAGAAATGAAATAGATACCAATGGAAAAACTCCTCTGAGTAAGTCAGGGAGGAGGAAAGAAACGTATGAAAAAGTGATCATGGAAATGACAATAGCTCCTGGAATTGACTAAACTACAAAATCTAGATAGAAGCCATTCTAGAGCTCTGGAGGGAGAAATATAGGGCAAATTACACTTCAAAACAAAAAAGAGAGTTCAAGATAGCATGAATGAATGACACAATGTATCATGAAGTATGCAAATAGAAAACTTAAAGTGTGCTCATGTTTTTCCTACTTAAAAAAAAAAAAAAAA
>VZRR01011986.1:134176-254694 GCA_013398015.1 Oreocharis arfaki | reverse complement strand
ACCAACAAAAAGCCAAAAAGCTGAAATAAGCAACACTAATAGCTTTCACAGATATCCAAGGCAATGGCAAGTTCCTGCAGGGGAACTCTGAGAAACCTGCAGTCTCAGGTGTAGGCTTAGTAGCATGCATCCTCTTTTGGTGAATAAAACACAATCCTTTTGGTTTGCTTCAATTTTACTTTTCCATCATAAAATAGTGAACTATGTTGTTATTTAGCATCAGTAATACATGTGATTGGAGGACAGGGAAGAGCAGAGAAAAAGGTACGTGATGTTTTGAGAGGACTCTCTAGTGGACTGGGGAGTGCCTATTCCAAGGCTTTTTTCCAGTTGGTGCTCTGCCCGGAATAGAAAACCCTAAACCAGAACCACAGTATGTGAAGCTGCTTCAATAAATCTGGCTTAAACAAGTGTTTAAGTTTATTAAGACTTCACTGTCTAAAAGCTGCTTGGAATTATTGCTACAGCTGGATTGTAACATTCTCTCGCTGGTCCAATACTCTTTTCTCCATGGAAATCTCATAACTCATGTCTACTTCATCATGATGATTGCTAACTTTGAGCCGAAGGAGGCACATGTACGATAATATTTTTGTCATGTGGAATTTTTATTTTTAAATTAACGTAAGGTCTAATAATAACTGGCAACATGATATTTGCAAAATATCTCAAAGAAGATGAAATCTAGTCAAAACTTCCACTAGAAGAAGCTGTCTGTACAGTAAATCTGTCATTCCTAAATAGAATTCCTGTCACTTGTTAACTGAAGTAATGCAATGGTAAGGAAGAGACTTGGAGGTGACCTTGAGACTTGACTCTCCCTCTATATGATTTAGCACGCCTCTTCAATGATAAAAGTTAGATTAATTTATTTTATGTTTTGGCATTTAATCATATGGAAGAAGGGACCTGGAGAATGGGGAGAAAATGTTGAGACTTGCCTAGGCATAGAAAAAAGCAGTAACAGCACAGGTTTTAACTAAGGTATTCTGATCCCACATGTCTTGGAAATTGCATGCTGGTTTTAAGCTTCATGATGTTTCTGAGACTGGAGCCTTTGGTAAAAATTATATACTCTCTACCTTTTTACCATATCCCAGAGCAAACTTGGATATGTAAATAAGCAGAGAAGTGCAGTTTGTTTTAACAGGCTGAGAGTCTGGAGAAACAGATTAGAAGTGGGAGGAGAGCATGTCTATTCACTTCACTGCCTCTCAGTCTATGAGATCCTAACTGACAATGACTATATTAGGAGCTCAATGTGAAATAAAGACTCTGTTCAGATTTTTTCCCCCAAACTGTAGATAGGTTTATCCGAGTTTTATGTGTTATGTTGGGTGAATTCAGTCAGCTGTTTTTTAAGAAGGCAGTACATGCTCTTTTCTCATTTTAATAAACTTTACCATTTCTTCAATCTCACCTATATTGTGCTTTCTATGCTCTATATAATCTGCATTTTGTCTTTGTAGACAGATTGCAAATAGCTGACAGGCTGATCTGAAATGAGCTGCCAGTGACAACCCATTATTAATTGGGAAAGTTGTTGAAAAGGGGCGCCACATCAACTAATGCTTTTAAAGCTTATTAAATATTTTTGATTTATGATTTGGAAGTATGAAGTTGTTGCTGGTAACAGCCATGTTAAGTAATCACAAAAATGTAATCATATGGATTATTTGATGTCCAGACTGATTTATAAGACAGGTCTGCTTTAACATTGCATTAATATTAACAAAACTAGGGCTACACATGTAGAAATATGGAATACAGACCATAAATACAGAATGAAGAATTACTTCCTGAAAACTCTGAGGAGAGTTCTAGATTCATACTAGGTGTGCTAAGAAGTTTTTTACTGAGAGAAAAAAGTGGTGCTACCTTTGTAATATGTTGCATCACAGTGTTTAACTTATCTTTTCACCTTCATGTCTGTAGTCTATCTGTACAGCTTCAAGATGTGTAGATTTGTTGCATAAGCAGAGAGAGAGCAGGGATGGAATACAAATGTCTGGGAGCTGGAAATTATATGTTAGAATGACAGAATTAAAGGGCTCAGTCTGCCTAGTTGATTTTTAAAGGCTACCAAGTAATGAATAGATTTCCATGTTTAATTACTTTCCCAAGAGTAAGGCATAAAGGGACTTCATAAATTTGTATGGAGAGGTACAATAAAGACTAAAAGCTGGAACCTGGTGTTATGCAGATTTAAATTTGGAATGGCCCTAAATCGCTAATGATCTGTTGAGGTATGTTCAATTCTCTGAAAGCATTAGGAAAGGATTAAAAATGGAGGGTTTTCAAAAAAATGTACTAGGATAATTCAGAAATTATTAGGCTTAGTAAGTAGCTAAACATATTAAGATGTGTTGGCCTGAAACACATAAAAATTTGGATAATCTAATGATCCTTTCTGGCCTTAAAGCCTATGCTTTTTACTCTGCCTATTTCTTTTTAAGCAAGGCTTCAGGAGACTGGCAACGGCTATACTCCATAATTGGAAAATCCTGTAAAACATTTTAGGCCTGCCTTTTCCTGCAAGAAAATGAAGGTTTTTTGATGCTGTACTGATAGCATCAAGATAACTTAGACGTATCTGAAATTTCAGATGTGAAGGTATATCTACTAAAAACTTTTTTGTACTTCCAGGATATATTATAAAAGCTATTTTGAATGACAGTTCTCCCCCACTCCCCAAACTATTGAAATTAAGTTTGTTTCTTGACAGCTTTTCTCTATACATGGGACAGACACAAACAAGCCAATTATCCCTGCTATATGACTGAGTTAATAGGTAATGACACATTGCATAATTTTGGCTTTTCCTTTTAGTGGCTGTGTATGTGACAGGGGATCAGATAGAGAGAACAACTGTTTTGTGTAACTTAACTTTTTCTGAAATTGACAGAACACAGAGAATGTTTCTTTTTTATTTAAAAATACTTTAAACACCTGCATGCTTTCCTAACATCACTCTAATGCTGTACTCATTGACTGTGAGTAGCTGTGTGAGTCCTGGATGACTGCTGGATAGAGAAATGGAAAAGACAATGTCTCTCCAGAGTGATACAAACTGCAAACCACCCAGGAATTCTTGCTGTACTGTGATATTAAATTATCTGAGGATGAAAGCCAGGCTATGACTAAAAATACCAATTCAATAATTTTGTAAAAAATAAAGATGCCTAGTATTTTTAAAGGAGTTTTCTTGTATTTATTTTTATTGTCCTGTCTTCCCTAGTGTGATTTACCTAAAAAATGGAAATGTACAAGTCTTTGGCCTAGAGAAGAGGATCAGCAGCAGCATTAAAATGCTGCCAGTGAATAGCAATGAAGATGGTATTTTGTGCACTGAATTTATTTTAGTCACCATCATATTGGCAAATGTTTCTGATGTCTAGTACAAAAATAGAGAAGGGAGTCCTGCTAGCATTGTTTACTTTGGCTGTCATGGAATAGGCTATGCATCTTCTTCCATGCTGAAAAACTTCTACATAAGGTTCCCACAGTCTTGGCTTGTGATGAAAGTAACATTCTCTCTGTGTCCTTCATGGCTTTCTTCCCATTTGGCCAAATCTGAGTCCCTCCACGCCAGAGATCTGCACCATATGTCCTTTGTATATCTGAATGATGACAAGGATCAGCTGATATAAAACATGAGGAAAGACATGAAGGCCATGTTTGCAAGAGGCTGGTGACTGCAGGGGGCAGATTTGCACTAATTCACATCAGCGGTGTGTGTCTTCAAAGAATGTGAAGCTCCGGTTACGTGCAGGAGAAGAACATCACATCAGCATTATGTTTGTGCCATCTGGCACTCAGCAGCACTTGTCCACAACGTTCAGACAGTCCTGCTCTGCGGTAGCAACACATGTATTGTGACCCTATAATCTTATGGATCATTATATAGATCCTCACTTAGGAAAATGCTTTACTCTGCAGCACAGATGTGGTTTGAAAACCAATTACTCCAGGTACACAAATCACTCCAGCGGTCTAGATCGTCAGGGTTGATTGCATTGTCTTATGAAGACGATGTCAGAACACTGCAAGAACAGGTAAACAGTCAAGAACAATAACATAGGGTTGTTCTTAGCACATCGTTAAGCAGCCTCATGGGAAATGCATGAATAGTTCCATTCACCCCTTTTGGTAAGGTGCATGGAACTTCTGTTCCTCTGCTGTACTCGTGTCCTGTTGTGTGCTACTATTAACCAGAGCACACCACACAGTGACGCTCTCATCTAAGAATCACAGCTGGCTTTTTTGCTACCCACAGTTCATGGGATGTAAATTCTTAACTTCTTCAGATCAATGCCTAGGCATAGAGCTACTAGAAGTATGTATATGTAGAGTGAGCTTAACACCTTAATTGAAGTTTTGGGTTTGCTCAGTTATTCCCCCTTATCTTCTTCTTTTCGGTGTGACTAGGCAATGCTAAATATTCTAACTGCTGTTTCCAAATGCAATTCTGTTGTCAGGCACCACTTGTGTTTCAAAGCAGTCTGGATGTATCAGAGAGAGTTCAGAGCCCTTGCTGTATCTTAGCAGAGATGGAAAGATTAGAGTCTATTCAAAAAATGGTAAGGAATTTTACAAAATTAATTTGTACAGTAGTCAGAACTTCTCACCTTGAGGGCATAAACTATGATTCAAAATGAATACAGTAAATCTGAACAAACCATCACAAATACAAGACAATGGTCTATCTTTCATTTTCTGTCTCTCCTGTGGATATTTATCCATCAGTGACTTTCTTCATTTGTTGTCTTTGAAATACTAAGAACAGTAAAAAAATACAGTCCAGCATCTTTGCTAGTGCTCTTTGCAGAAAAAGCTCNTTCCTATTTCTCATATCCTTGCCTGAAAGCCCCTTAATTTCAAAGTTATAATAATCCGGAGGGAAGGGGGTTGCATTTCCCGTTTCAAAGGGGGTTTCTGCCTCTGTGAAAGTGTGTGTGAAGTCACTGTGAAGTGACTTTCTTCGTTTGTTGTCTTTGAAATACTAGCTATTAAGAACAGTAAAAAAATACAGTCCAGCATCTTTGCTAGTGCTCTTTGCAGAAAAAGCTCTGTTTGCTACTAAAAGCCAAGTTAGGGACTGAAAAAGACAGCTGAAATTGCAACTGTACCAAGTAAAAAGAGTATCCTTTGAAAAGTTGAGAGATAATTGCACAGAGTTTGCTTTTCTTTTTCTGTTTCTATCTCTTTTTGCTTACACTATCACAGAGATGATATGTGGGCACATATGCTGAAAATGACACACTTGCTTCACTGTCAGTAAGGAGAATGCAACAAGTTTTTCCAAAGGGAGTGAATTAAAATATTTGAGTACATTCTACTAAGGCCAGTCTTTCTTCTGGCCTTTTATTTGTTGTTTTTTTTTTCAGCATCCCTGTTTTTCTGCTTGTTCTGTATTCTTTCTTTAGGATATTTACTCTGTTTCTTTTGTCTTATGCAGATGTGTATTTCCCTACAAATGCATTGCACAGCAAATATTACCATGTCAGCAGCAGAGTTCTGCTAAAACTGGCCCTAGAATTATTGACAGGAAGGTATGAAAGGCCAGAGAGGTTTTCTCTGTTTGACATTTTTAGCCTCTTATTTTTCTTTCTTTACTGCTTTCTTCGGAAGAATACTTGGAGCTACAGTAGATGGCGAAGTTCTGTAAAAAGAAAATATTGTTAAAACTATTGAGTTATTCAGCTGTGTCCTAAAGTTTTAGCATTTCTATCAGCATCTTTTTTTTTTTCGAAATGGCAAATGAAGTAAGACATTAAACTAAAGGAAAATCGCGACCCAACTTTATTTGTTTTAATTCTTTAGAGATTTCTGTAGAATTATTTTCCAATTAATACAGTGGAAGCTTTACTGTGTGAATATTTAAATGCTAATTGAACAAATATTTAGGAAAAATATATTGTAAGCAACAACCCTGCTATCAAAAAATGTATACCATGTCTTAAAAGCCTGTCCATCTGAATTAGATTCTGCTCTCAGAAGAATCTATTCTCACCAACAAAATCTTGCAGAGCTTATCTCTGTTTGCTGCACCTGGTCAGGGCAGTGGACTTGAGCTGAATATGAGCCTGTGATCTGAGGGTTATTCAAGCCTAGGTGATTAGAGCCTCAAAGGGTAAATGTTATTAGTATATTTATGATTTAAAGACAGATGGTGCACAGCTGAGCTGAGGGAGATTGGAAAAACACAGTTGGCAAGCAATGTCTCTCTTTACTTTGGTTAATAGGATATTTAAGATTGCACATGCTATTGCAGAGCTCTGTCTGATTACATAAGAAATATAGAAGACGGATAAGGTTCAGCTTTTCCACACACGGGACTGATTCCTCAGCTGTCTCCCCAGAGGCCTGGAGGTAGATGCCCTGCTCTCTTCCCTGGCCCAAGTTCTTCCTAACCCAATCCCCCCCAGTTCCTTTTCCCAATCTACATCAGAAATTGGAGCTAAAGAGTTATTGCACTCGCATTCCTTTGCCTAAGGGCAGGCGGATGGGATCACAGGGCTTCCCTAAGATTTCCTGTCCATTCTTTCTTCCCTGCCCAAAATGTAAACCCAAGGAGGCAATTCAGGGTGCAATGGCCCGAAGAAGGAACTGCTGTTGGTGCTCCACAATTTTGCTTCACTCCTTGGAATAATTTGTTTGGTTTCTATTCGGTAATATAACCCATGCTTTGCGCAGAGTTGGAGTCACTGCCTTTGTTCAAGGCTCAAAACCCTCATCTCTATGGTGCTCAGTAGTAGAACAAACACTTAAAATACCTCTGTATTTGTATCTTACAATATTTATCCTTTTAAGCTCATGATAGTGTGAAAATATAGGGAACAGTAAGAGAGCCATGCTTTCTCGGGTTCAGTAGGAAAGTGTTCTGTAAGATATTAATTTCTCAGTAATCTGTTTTATTCTCTAAGTCCCCTCGCGTAGGGTTATGTTACTGAGTCTGAGCAGCAGTGTATTTTTACTTGTATGTCACTACTACGGATCTCCTGCAAACTCACTGTCATATTTACCTTCTTAGACTGCTGATCACCTCAATCATTTTCCTATTGCAAAGTCCAGTAGTCAAATCCCTGGAACCAGATACTTGAGTAGATTTTGATCAGCATGATAAAATGTTGGAATTGTATTTGCACCATAAATATTTATATTTTATTAAGCTTACTGGTTAGGATAAAACCCGTGCTCCAGGCATTTGATTACTGGGATGAGAGAAATATGGTAGTAGAGTAGCCATGGCAAAAAGCCAGTGGAAATTAAGGTATTATACTATGTTTGAGTATATGCTGCTGGAAGAACACCGCTTGCTTAGAATGCTGGTGGCAGCTAAAGTCACAGAATAATGTGTTTGTATCACTTGAGCACACCTTTAGCTAAAGATTATTAAAATCAGATAAGAATTAATACCTCAGTAGAGGTTGTGATGGAGACTCAAACAAAAGCAGTGGTAAAGCTTAAGCCAAACTAAGTACAAACTCATCTAAAGTTTCTTGACTTAAGTGTGTTTTCATGTGTATGTTTGCGGTAGCAAAATGTTCATGTACTTCCATGTATGAGGAAGGAAGAAAGCAGCAATGTTTAAAAGGAGCTTTCAGATGGATTATGTGATTTTTTGATTCCCCTGAAGTGTAGAAGAATTCCTATGGATCTTGTTTCTCAAATGATATTTTACCAAACTTACAGTTGTAACTTAAAAGAAACTGGCAAGTTCTAACTAGATTTTCAATATTTATTTCAGCAATATTATTGATGTATTTGGAGAAATCTCTTAAATATTGAGATATAGTGGTTTCTATAGTCGTATGTAAGCATGATTCCTCTTCCAAACCTGCCTGGAACATCGGAAAGTGGGATTCGTTGATATGAACTATCAAATGTCTGAATTCTTTGAAGTTCTTTGCATCCTTAGAGGTTATTCAAAACAGCAAATTGATAATGACAGCAATAGCTAATATATCAATCATGGTGTAATAGCAATAAATCCTTTTTTTCCTGAGGCACACCATTTAGAAGGGCATGTGCACATCTAGATAACTAATGCTGACTACTCAGACATCTGAGATTCTTTGATACCCCTCCAAACTTTAATCAAGCTCCAGTGTTGCTGATAATGAAATAATATGCTTCTGTTGTTTATTTCATTGCTATCTGTTTAATATCGTTTAACAAGTGAGAGGCTTTGATGCCATTAATAGAATATATGTCAGGGCTGCAACACCTCCATATAGGCAAACAACATTCCAGCAGTAATCTAAGGCCTATATGAAATGCTTGTGGTGTGATTCTTGGGATATCGTGTGCAGGGCCAGAAGCTGGACTTAATGATCCTGATGGGTTCCTTCTGACTCAGCATATCCTGTGTTTCTATGGTACTAAGAAATTACATCATCATTCAAGTTTCTATAAGCCTTGTTCTTCATTTTCATTCATCCACCTAAATTGTGAGCTGAATTATTGCTTGATCCAGGCACTAGCAAATTTGAACCTGAAATTTGTAATTAAAATCCCAAAATAGCTAATAATATTGTCTGAGCATAAAAAAAAAAATTAAACATTTAATTCTTGGTGGGTCATGTGAGTGCTTTGGCTAAATGATTTTTTTACAGGCAAATAAATCTCTCTCTACACTCTCCTACAACTGACTTCATATTTAGAATTATTTAGAGAGTGCAGGAAATATCAGTTTGTCTTTTCCAAGAAAACCAAAATCATTTCTACCATACAGAGTCTCAAAAATATATGCAGCAAATGTACATACTAGGTGGAAATAAAAAAGACTTTTTTATGTCTAAAAATTTGACATCTTCTCTAAATTTGCATCATTAATATCCTAATTAGACTGAGAAGAACAAACTAGTTTATAGTTTACAGTTTATATAACTGTAAAAATATAGACTAGATTTAGTCTAAATCCTATTCAAAGTTATAATGCATTAATATGCCTTTAATCTAAGGTTGTTCATCTGCTTCGCAAAACTATGGATGAGATGGACAAAGATCCTCATGTTCCTAAGGACTCACCTGGCACCCAATCCTTTCCTTTGCCTGGGGGAGACTAAATTTTTTAAGATGTTAGTGTTTAAAGCAGAAAATTCCTAGGGGTGCCTTTTCTTGGCATGTACAGCATTTTTGGCAGAACTGGTGAGCTTCATTACCCTAAATAGCCAAGGGACTTGCAAACAGAGTTATGTCTCACACAAGCAAGTGCTCTTGTCCTGCCCATCCTGCAATGGGCCATGCTTGCTGTTTGCAGTCCAGAAGTCATCTAGGCATTAACACAGCTCTGCTGAGGCAAGATGTTTTAGTTTGGGCACAAAGCCATGCTAAATTGGATCTATAGCTTCCAGGCCACAGCTGGCCTATGTCTGTGAGCTCAGAATGCTGGCAGAGGAACTCTCAGATATCTTCGGGAAATGTGTCGGGTAGATTTATGTTTCTCTGGACCCCACGGAGAAGAGAGGCATTCTGTTAGATAAGCATATAATGCTATCCCCCAATAAAGCACAACAGGGGAGAAAAATGTAGCCTCTTGGGTCAGCTCTGATCACTCTGAAGTCCAGTCTGAAATCCTTCAATTTTTTGGGCTGTTTCATAGTCATTGCCAAATTCATACTCCTCATTGCCAAATTAGAGGCGAAGCTGTAATGTTGACGGGGTTTCCCAGCTCTTTTACTTGAAGCAGCTCCATTTAGAGGTGGGCTGATGGCACAGGGCAAAAACAGGCTCTTTCAGTGATGTAACATCCAGGGTTGCTGGTGGGGGGGGTTAGATGTTTCATATCAAATGGGAGAGCTTCACTTA
The DNA here is from genome assembly GCA_013398015.1 of Oreocharis arfaki. NCBI lineage: Eukaryota > Metazoa > Chordata > Aves > Passeriformes > Paramythiidae > Oreocharis > Oreocharis arfaki. The sequence continues at coordinate 244,881 of VZRR01011986.1, read as the reverse complement.
GAGATTATGAATAAGCCCCAACCTGGAACACCTTGTGGTTTTAATAGACTGCACTTTTCTTCATATGATATGACAGAGATGCAAACAGGAATTTGAAAAAAAAATATGCTAGAAACCCACTTGTAGTTTTCTGCACTAATATACATTCATGCTGTAGGATGCACATATAGCATTCAGTGCTATAGGATACACAGCATTCTTTTCATTTTAATGAAAAAAAAGTAATAGTCTATGATATTAGGAAAAAAAATAGGAATAAGAAAAGTTTAGCAGTTATTTCCCGGCAACAAGTTTCTACAGCTGAGTGGTAAATCTGTTCCTTTCCGTTATGCCAACTCTAGTTAATTACCTAGGGATAAATCCTGCAACAGATGTTTTAACTTATATCGACTTAGCATATTGCCCCAAGGCTTTCATGCAAATTTTCAGTGTTTGGAGAACATTACAGGGCTTGACTAAAAGCTCAATGTGGCCTTTATTAAACAATTTAATAGCGAATACTGACAAGAATGTTTGCCTTAAAATAGTTCAATGCAAGTAGCTCTGTAGCAGCCAACGTGACAGGCCCAGTTCTTTGAAGTCATTAAACTTGGTAACCATGTCATTCCTTTTGCCTTTAATAACATAAGGACAGCACCACCAACTCCTTTGTGAAATTGTCTGTGAATATAAAGTACCTGACACTTCTGACATGTTCAAATTCTCTTATGGAGCTTAACACCCTGCAGCACCACTTAAATCTTGGGAGCTGTCATTCTTTTAAACTCTTTCCCACCATCAGGAAACTGTCCTTCACATGGTAGTGTGGCTAATTCACAAGTTCAATTGCAGCTTTGAGACACGCAGCAGATTGGACCTAAATAGAATAGTGAACACTGAAGGTAGTTGGAGGAAAAGAAATATATCCTTTTGTTTTAGTGTTGAAAAAGAAAAAAAGAACTATAATTTTACATGCGAAATGCTCTCAAGTGCCATTTGATCACAGACTTAAGGTACTATTGCAAAGTGATGTAGAAGTATCTCAGACAAAATGATTTATGTGTTTCTAGTTGAACACTTAACATCTGAAGTAAGGGTAAATATTATTAAAGCAAAAAATTATATAGTTTCCTGTTATGCCATTTGACTCAAAATTATTTTGGCACTGGCATAAATCCATGCAGTCCCTTTCTCCTGTGACCTGCATTTATAGCTTTTTAGACATGAGAGAGTCATCTCTTTGTGCTAAGCAGACATGACTCTGCAAAACCTCCTTACAATATTTATACAATGTATTGGGAGTTAAGCATCTGTTAAAGCAGGATATCTGTTAGAAGAACTTGAAGAATCGTGGTTAGAAGAAAGGGAGTTTTTCTTTTGTTTTATAGTGCCTGGTTGCTGTCTGACTTGAAGGATCAGAGACCCAGCCAATATATTCCAATAAAATAGACTTTTGAAAAACTTTTTAATTCCTGGAAACCCAAAAACAGTCTAAACTTCTTGTAAGGCAAGAGCTGTAATGAACTCTGTCTGGCAAGTTGATGGCAGAGGAAAAGTAAAAACTGTCTGGTTCAAGCTTGGTATCTGCTGCTCTCGGTAGCACAACCGGCACTAAGTCACCCACAGAAACAAAGACTTCATGTTTATTTGTATAGGCTTGAGCTGTGTATTCTTGACCTGGGATATAAGCATCCCATGTTTTAGTGCTGCAGCTCATAAATGACTCTTATAAAAAGCTGATGATATGGCTCAGAGAAAATGGATGTGCATAAAGGTGAAATCGGCACCGTAGTCCCAGATAGTACAATCATACCATGCAGTAAAAATTTAGATGGATGTTCAGATTTAGAAAGAATAGACAGTCAATAAATGTATTTCTAATGACAGGGAAAGATCCAGAATATTTACTATACAGTAGAAAAAAATACTCTTTTAGTATTTGCACAGAGCGTGTCATTGCATGTAATTTCGGACAATCGTTTTTTTATGAGCTGAGACTTTGGCTGCACAATTGTTACACAGGAAAGATAGGGCTGCTGTGCTCTAGGAGGAAAAGAGCATCATGCTTCATACTGTGAAAAATTTTTGTCAAAGGGTCCAATGTAGCTTGGTTGCAAATTCCATCTCTATAGGAAATGTGTAATTACATTTTCTTAGGGACGGAACCGTAAGCTGATTTTATTCAGTTATGATCCACTTTTGGTTTTCCGTTTCCTGAGGCAAACGAACTGGAGAGGAGATCTAGGTGAAATTTTTGACCATCTGTGCATGCATGAACGAAACAAGCCATCCATGGGTACTGTACCATTCAAACAAAGTGTTACTAGAATAAGATGACTGTAAGAACTTTTTTACAAGGTGTGAAATTTATCGATGTTCAGGCTCTCTGAACTTGGAAGGGACCTTTGGGGTCACATAGTTCCACTCATGGTTCTTCATTAGCTGGTTATGGAGGCAGAAGGGGAGCAGGATCTAAGTTAAGCAAACACAATGGGAATATTAGGCACATTGGGGAGTGGAAGCAGAGTTTGAAGGCTGAAAAAGGACAGCTGCCTGCCTCTCACATGGAGAGTTGCAGGCTAAGGAGAGGAAAATCCATCTCTCAATACAAGGCAGAGGAAAGAGGCAACTCTTAGAGCTTTTCATGTCATGAGAGAAGAGAGAAGAGAGGAAAGGTTAAATGGCCAACCTCACTTTTAGCCAAAACGATGATGATCTTAAAAGAGCTGTGAGCTGATAAACGTGGCCTGCAATTTTGTTTTCTTGTGTTTTTCTTTCGTAGTTGTTTCCATTACAAGAAACACACTACAGTCCAGTCCTCAGCAGAGCTGAGCTCCCTTATCCTACATATCAATGAATGCTAAAGTCATTTTGGTAACCTGCCAACATATCCTCCGTTCTCACAGCAGCAGTCCAAACATAGTTAGGGTGCATTGATTGCTCCTGAATGACAGGCAACTCAGATCCGGGAGATCAAATAACCCACACTCTCCTTCTCCACCAAATCATTAAAATATACCTTTTAGCTCTTGAATTGATTGTGCCAGTGCTGTACAGGGAAGAATCTCCTAGCCAAAGGGACTGTTAATTCAGAGGAAAGCAAAGTGATTTTTTGAAGGTTAGGATGGGAGGAGAAATCTCTTCCCTGTTCCTTTGAGGGTCACCTCCATAAGAATCATTTTATTGTCACATTTTCTTGAAACTGGGCAATCATTGCTGGTGTTTGAAGAGCTTTCTGATGTGCTATGATGTATGGTGTTACTTAGAGATTTTCAATATCTTAACTGTATTATAAATATGCCTGCTTTCTTTTTTACTGTCAGTGTACGAATTTTCCCGTGTTTATTTCTATAGCCTTGGTTCAGATAATTAGGCTCGTCAGATCTACTTGGTGAGAATTTTTGTTTCTCAGTCGTATCTAAATCTGTACCAAATATTGTTAATTCCACCAAAACTGCATCCTCAATTGAATCTTATATTCTTTTTGAGGTTTTAAAAGCTCTTGAATTTCATATCTTGATGTATTTTCTCAATACATACAATTTTTTATGATTGAAAGGTGTAGTTCACAAATATGAGGGATTTCTTCTCTCTAACCTAATTTTTCATTGAAGTCACAATTCGTTTTTTATATAGAGTGTATATTTCTCTGATTTTAGGGTCACCAATTGTTTAAAACCAGAGCTACCTTCTATCTACATTTTGATCTCCCCTGATTTGTTATCAGCATTTCCCAGAGTTCAGATCTTACTCAGTTAATCATTCTTTCCACTTGGTGGTACAATATCAAGTTGTACCTCAAAGCAAGGTCTTTAACCTACATGCCTGAAACATGTTGTAATCAACTGCCTCCCTGCAACTTCTGAGAGGTAAAAACCGCTTTTCTCAACAGGTCATTTTCCTCATCCACACTCAAAGCCAAAGACAATTAATCTTGGGATCTTTTTCTTCGTTGCATAACTGGTCTGTGCCCACAGAGAGGGAAGAGCCAAAGTGGATCACAAAAATGGATACACGAAAAATTACTGCAGAATAATCTGCTTTCATTTCTTTCACATTTATGACGCTATTATCAAAAAAAGGTATTGATTTTTCAAGGCAGAGGACACAGAAATTTGGTTTATAAATCATGTTTGTATGTAAGAAGATGACATTGAAACTACAAGTGACACCTAAGGAAACTTACTCATAAGGTTCTGTAATTGTATGAGCTCCTGGTGGGAATGCCTTTCTAACTCTTTAGCACAATTTACAGAAATAAAATGTGGCTGCTCAAAGAATAAAAGTTTTAATTTTAGATCAACTGCTGAAATACAGTTTTCATTTGAAACAAATGAATACTAGGCGTTCTTAAATTAAAAATTGGTGAATTACATTTTGTTATCATCAGATAATAAATTGTCTCATAATTGATCTTACTTAGAAATAAAGACAAAATTCTGATGATCCAATAGAAGAAATGCTAATACTGGAAGTTAATGAACTCTTTCCTATGTTAAGGAATTATTTAGGTTTCTGAGATAAAAATGTTTGTCAGTCTGTAATTTAACATTTGACCACATAATCAAGTTTTAGCTCATTTTTAATTATTAATTTAAAGAGTATAGAAAATAAAATAATTTGAACATAAATTTTAGTCTTAAAGGTGTTCATTTTTCTAACCAGTGTGCTAGGTGAAATACATTGTACTCCCATTTCTTTGAAGAACTTTTACGGAGTAATGTTGATAAAATCACTAAGTTCAGCTCAATTTGATGAGGAAAGTAACATTAATCTGGATGATTTTAACTGAAGAGATAACAAACAACTCACAAAATGCCTTCCAGCAGAACACTGTTTGCAGCAGAGGAGGGCTGGGAAATCGGTGAAGAGGTGAGAAGCAACAAACATCTGGGAATATGAATTATCCCAGCAACACGACTGGACCTTGGAGAGGGCACAAGGCTCCAGTGTGCTGGCTGGATCCGTGTGTGGCACATCCAGCAACAGCTGCAAAAGGTGCAGCTACTGCCAGCTGACACCATGGTCTAAGGAAATTGCATGTATGGGCTCGAGGAATTGCTGCAGGAGGGAAGTAAAACTGAGCAGCAGGAGAGTAGCTGTCTCTATACCCTGTTCCAGGAATAAATATTGTTGTTAATGAGCTCATTCCTAAATCCCTATTCCAGGGAATTAAGTGCTAATCCACCAACTATTGACCCTTCAACTGCACAATATTTTTGTAGAATTCTATTTAGAGAATTTTGATAGGTTCTTGGAGTCAGAACTAAGCCACGGTTGAGTGCCACTTTCTGCCTCTCCATGCTGACTGCTTGCTGACCAGATATGTTTTTGTTAGCTCGATTGTATAGTGGATAGATTGGGCAGATAAAGACAGCCTAAATGGACCACCCCAAACCTTGATGGCCAGCAGCTGATTTACGTGGAGCATGTAAAAGAATAGTTGATTTGCTTCCATGTTTTTGCAGATGTTACAGGGACTGCAGGTAAGTTCTGAAGACCATTCCATGATTCTTCTCCTTTTTAAAATAAAATTGGGTTGTCCCTAATTTAGATTGTGAAGCGAGGACTCTGCTTTGATTCATTCAAGCTGCAAAATCCAATGACTGATGGAACGCTACGTATTTGCCAGAGAGAGATTGTTATATGTTCAGTTTATGGTCTGTATGAAAAAGAAGCTGTGTATCACAAGGGACACCATGATGTTCACTTGCTTGGCCTGTTTTCAGCACATCCCCTTCAGTACATGGGATTTCCAATCACAACTGATCTCCTCAAAAGAGAATTAGAACATAACCATTACTGGAAAGTGGGGGAAATCAAAAGTCTGACTCTCTTCAGCCATCAGTAAAGACCAAGAAGTTCTGATTCTCCAGTAATCACTGAAGTGAGATATCATCAGTAGGAAGGTTTATTTCTTGATGTCAGTTCTGAATCTTTTGAGATATTTGTATGAATAAAACATAAGAACAGCATCGAACTCGTGCATGCATTCTAACACCTGTAGGCCTTAGAGGAGATCCTGTAATACTGAGAAATTTTTGATAAATTCTCAGGGTGTTTTGGCACTTCCCAGTAAAACCTAATGTGAAAGTAGTATTTGGTACTTGCTGGCCTACAATATATTATTATCTGTTAGTAATTGAAAGATAGAACCAGTACAGCTCATAAAGCTGAAAATAGTAGGGATAAATTGATTTAGGTTTTGTGTTAAATTTTATAGCTATCAAAACTTTGGATCTGCTGCAGTGAAGAGCAGTGATGAGGGTAATGAGAATGAGAAAATATTAGAATTAAGAATAAGCACATTTTAATTTTCAGTCTGTAAATATGCTTGCCAAGAACACTGTAAATTCAGCAAAACATACCTCTGAAGTAACAATTTCCTCAGCAGAGATTACTGTCACCTTGTGTCTTCAATTGTTCTCCATATTGCAAATGCCATGTTTTGATTCATTCCAGTAGCATTGTGGATATTGTACAGGGTATTCCTCTATTTCATGTTTGATATTCAAGCCTTATACACCAGAAACCACAGATATGATAATACCTTTTATTAATTTTCTGGATATTACAAATATGGATGACAGTCTGTCATGGACCAGAAGAGAACCATGGAACAGAAGAGCAAGACCTTGCACTTATGTCCAACCTGTAGCTTTAGAAATCCAGTGGTTAGAAGACCACTGAAAAAGCACCAGGATGGAGAGACCCCATGAGTGGTGGGGTCACACAGCCCTTGATGGCATCAAGTTACCATTGCATTGGGAAAGGATTTATTACCCACGTGGTGATGTACTCAAATGACAGTCCTTTGATTCGCACTTCTAAGTAGTGGACTACTTTCCAGTATCACTAATTCTTAAGTGCAGTGCTTTATCCTCCTGTGCTGTTCTCCAGTTTCTACCAAGTATTCATAAAATCACTTTATCACTCTTATCACATCTTTGAAACACATCTATGTGATGATCTCCAGATTATTACATAATAGAGAAAGTTAAAACAGAGGTTCACAAATCAGTTTATTTTAAGGCATGTTGGCCTGTGTTCCTACAGACCGATGCAACATGGTAAATTCCAGAGCAAACTGAAGGCTCAGTGCACACCTCAGTGTGCAAATCAATTGCACAAGTCTGATCCTTCCTCCACACCAGGCTCTTTACAGAAGTGGGGCACACCAACACAGCTTTAGTCAAACTTCTGAGTCCAGCTGTGGTAGAGATGCCAACAGCCATTCTTCCTGTAGCCCCACACATCCAGCTCATCCTCCAAAGCAGGTGATTAGTATTATTAGCAGATGGTTACTGAAATTGATGGGATTGTAAGGCTAGCTTCCAAGTAAGAATGCTACATGATACGGGCTATATCTAACGGCCCAGTTTAGCACCTCTAGTAAATCTGAGGATTAATACACTTCTGCCTGGCATTTGAGCTATACTAACTAACCCAGTGTGCATACTTCACCAAAATGAGTAGGTAACGTTTGCCACCTTCAGGGCAGGATGACTCAAAAAGCATCCAAGGTAATGACTTCCTCCTTTTCTCATGGGCTATATGTGTATGCATCATCCACAGTGGCCTTGGACAATGCACAAGATGATTCATCTTGGTCTTGAAGCTGCTGTTGTCAATTTAAGTTTCTAGTGAGACTGCAAAAGCTGAAACTTTGGGGTATTTTAGTGTTTCATTTGCAAATCAAGTTTTCTAGTGCTGCTTAATAACAAAATTCAGATCTCTGAAGTATTCATCACTAGACTGGGTTTACCTAATCTCATGATTTTTAGCTAGCCAAAGTGAGGTATGTTCATATAGACTAATATTCAGGAGTATACCTGAATGTTTTTCCCTCAGGTATAACTATTTCAAACAAAAAGACAAGCGTTTTTGGGCATATTGTTAAAATATGATCATTCCCCCACAAGAATGCTTTGAAGTGAAGTGTTTATGCTTAGTTAGATTTACAAATGTCTAATGCAAATACATCACTCCCCAAGATGTATGTTACGCTTCAACAAAACGATTAGTTATGAAATTGTGCATTAATAAAAACAGTTGGTTCTCTTTGTAGCTCAACTCCCTTTGCCCTCACTCTATATACAATAATGTCAAATAGCTCTCTGCAGTACTTCTGAATGACTATAGCCACACTGTAATCATAATACATGAATTTATATTATGCATGAAAGGTCATGACCTATGAGGAAGTCAGTTTCTTTTCATGCATGTAATCCTTAAGAGTTGGAACCCACGGAAGTGAGGCAAAAAGAAAAAAAAAAACCAAAAAAACAGGCACCTCATGGAGTGAGGTCTAAAATCTTGATCCTGTAAAAAAAGGTGCATATATAACAGGACATTTGGTGAATAATGGAAAACATGCATAAAAGACTCCCATATATCAGGGAATATATGCATTTCAGTACCAAATAGAGGCCTGGATCTTGTAACCCAAATGAAAAAGAGACCGATATCATACATCTGTGAGATTGCCTATGTCAGAAAGCAGAATTTACTAGTAACTAGTTAATTACTGAGAGATGAAAAGATTTACATCGGCATCTCTTATTCAAAATACTTTAACATCAGAACACCATGAAACTTGTAAAGAAAGGGCAGATACAGACAGAACAGTAATTTAAATATTCTGGCATGTTGCAAACATCACTATTTTAAGAGAAGTATTACTCCTTTGATTTAAAATGTTAACTAAAATTTTTGTACCATGGATATTTTCAGTTTGGAAAAGGAGGTGATCATTGAACAAATACAAAGTGATCCTGTTGTTTATTTACTAGCAATGAGTTAAAAACTGTTCTTGACTTCACCAAGCACAGAATGAATTAAAAAAGGAATACAAAATTCCTATTCACAGCCAGAGGAATTCAGTTCAGAGGATTTATCATTTTTTCTTGCCCAAAGCCCTACAAGCTCTCTCGTTTTCTCCTGCTGTGGTCTTCCTTTTTCACTACTGTCCCTGACTTTTACTCTTACTCAGGTGACCCCACAGACTCTTCCAGGTTGCACCTACGGAGGTAGAGAGGCACAGGACTTGTACTGGGCTTACTCTTGCTGAGGAAGGGGCAGAATCAGGCTCATATTGTCTGACCAGTCGGATCTTGCTCTTCCTTCACCTCCACAATTCATAGGCAGGAGCTAGACTGCAGAACCATCCCAAGTAGCATCTTCTTGGTACCACCTGGAGAAGTAAGTGCTCCTCTACCCAGGCAGTACCTACTTCACCCATGCCTGCATCTGATCCTGTTAGTACGGGTCTTCAGGAACTTTGCAATATTCTGCCACATCGTGACTATGAATTCACTCTACTAAAAGAGGGCAAACTTTGTTAATCTGTTTTCTATGAGACAAAGGTTTTATTTGAGGTACCGATGTCTTTTGTGCAATAATCTCACCAGTGCATTGCATTTTATTTTCTAAAAATACAAATTATACTGTAAACCCTCCCAATAGGAATACATGTATTTAAAGCTAAGGAAGAATTATCTTTCAGTTATATAAAAGTACATGCCCTCTTGATATTTTGAATCTCTAGGTCACAGAGTTTTCATTTCAAGCAATAACTTCTCTGGCACTTGCACTAATATTTTAAGCAAAACCATTAAATTCAGGAAATAAATAAATGAAGGAAGGAAGCAACCATATTTTTACAGGCAAACATGCATAGGTGCTAACTCCACAAAAATTAACTAGCAGAATTTGGGTCTCCTTACGGCAGAAATGTGCCAAATCATTTGGCAGATAATGTGTAAGAGCAACGCATCCTGTTAAGGAAGATGTAAGTGGCTGAGGAACAGAAAATTCAGGTTGCAGGTAGTGTAAAACCCTACAAGAAAAACATTTTTGCAGTTGTTTATTGTTCAAAACAAATGTGTTTCAAAAGCTCACATTTGAATGCCTACATGGATAATACATGAATGAACCATAGCTGAAACTTCCTCTTGCTTTTTATCCTTAGACAAGCAAATATGGCAGTTTTAAAATTAAAAAAATATTCAGATAACTTTGACTGTTCTTCCATTTGAAACTGTATCCAAAATAACACACAGCAGTAACTAAATTGCAGTATTAACTAGATAACACAATTGCTGAATTCAACTGTATTTCTTCTATTTTTGGGGGGGTTTTTTTGGAAAGTGTATTTATGTGGTATAACATTATACAAGTTCTCAATTTTCAAAGGCTCCAAAACAAATTATCATTACAATAATTACTAGAAAGAAGTATAGTGATTATTTTTAGTTATAAGCAAGCATCAACAATGTATTCTATGAGAAAATCCCTGCAGGTACTCTAATAATTTACTCTGCACTTTACCGTCTCTTTTTAATTTTCTCCATAGATTTCATTCATCATTATTCCAGAAAAACATTTTCTTCCTTGTAATGAACTTAATTCTTTAACTTGCCCTTTTTTGTTTTGATACAGCAGTTTCTCTTCTAAAACACAGAACTAATGCTCACTTCTTAAATTCACTCTTCGCTTTCTCTGCACAGCCTGCTCACCTCTCCCTGCAGACCTTCCAGCTGGTGACCCAGACTGCAATTCCCCCCTCTGTGGGAACGACTCAGCCCTCCCTTCAGCCCCAGGGCTGGGCAGCAGCATCCTAGCAGGACTCAGCTGAGCTAACTGACGTGATAGGGGCTACATCTCCCTCTGCTCTTCCCCATAAGCCCCGTAACCTCCCGTCGGGAGTTCAGCACCTGGATTTGAAGCTGACAGAAAATTCCCCAGGGAGCCAGAGTGGATCTCTCTGGATATTTTATTATTGCTTGACAAAACTCACTATTGATCACCCTAATCCATGAAGAAGTTAAAAACTTTTAGGTTCGGTGCAGAAGTCTTCTATCTGGCTTTTAACCACAACAGTTTAATTAATATCTAGGGTAAATATAACCTTTGATCCATTCATTTGTTGTTATGCTTTCTTGAACTTGAAATACTAAAATTTCTTGGTAAAAAACTGCTATTAATGTCATTAACAATTAGAACCAGAGCAAATAAGCCCAAACTTATAAGATTACTTTACAGGTTAACATTATAATCAGTAAGCTTCAACAAGAGTATGGGAGGGCTTTGTAATATGTAAGTGGTTAGTGCTGGTCAGTGCAGTGAATGTACTGGCATTTCCTTTTTTATCAATTACAAAGGTAAAATTTACTAACAATAATTTTTTTCTCCCTTCTGGCAAAGTTAAAGTATCCTGGTGAGGATAATCCAGTAAGTCAATCCTATGATGTTTGCTGCTGAGTCTGATGAAAAAAGAGTGGGTTGTCATGAGGAAGTAACATCACTAATAAATGAATGAATTTAAGACAGGTTAGTGAGACCCAATCTTATCCTCTTTCAGTTGCCTATTCTTTCCAGAATTGTCTTAGACAATAACTTTAAGATACAAACTACACTGTAACTCTCGGGTATGTATTCTTTAAATTCTTATATGCCTATTACTGCTAAAGCTCCTGATAGTAGAAAAAAAAATAAGTTGCAAAATGATTTGCTCATGCAAATATTTGTTCAGGATTGAGGGTTTCTTTGTGATGTGATAACTCATATTTGAACAATATCACATAAGAATTAAGGTCTTCATAGCTTCTGTTTGTTTGTTATTGATTCCTAGAAATGAGCACTTGGTAAAGTGATGTACTGCACTAAGAGAGGACTCCCCTGCAATTAGTAGTGCCCTGCTTTTGCAATCAAATATTCCAGGTTACAACCACGTGGGACAGCCTAGGGCTGTGGAAATTACCCTCACAGAGCACTTGGTACTCCATTTCTATTCAAGTTATCCTGACATTTTAGACACTTCTTTGGGAAATCTCATGCATGGAATAGTAGGTCAGTATTCCTGTCTCTTCTGTTCTTACTTTTTAACAATCGACTGCTGAATTAGACTGAGGTGAACAGGACTTTTTAAAAGTTTTTAAAAATGGCTCTTTGTGTTAAGAGCAAAGACAATTGTTGATAAACAGGTTTATGTGCTGTCAATTCTTTCCTTTTCTAAAGAAATTGACCTCTCAGTTTGGAAAGTGACATGATCAGCTAGAGAATATGAAATTGAGAGGTGTGAGATGAAAAATAGGGTGATCTCCAACCAGCTATAAATCAGTAAGAGTAATGAAAAAATGTGCAGATCCCAAGCCCCAAAATTCATTTGCAAGAAACTAAGCTACATTCCGGAAACATTGCACTTAAAACAAGTAAGTTAAAAATCTCACACATCTCTGCATATAAGTGCTTCTGTGGAACAGAAAATTGAAGAAAACATATAGTAGGTTTCACATTTGTTCTTTAGTTCCTCTTTAACTTCAGCAAGCTAGGTAGAGTGTTATTGCTGTTTTCCTTGGACGCTTAGGAACAGAAGGTCAAACTAACCTTGTGAGCTATTCCAAGAGTTTATAGCACTGAACCAGAGAAAGCCAGCAGTGAGACCAAACCTTACATCCTCTTTTCAGAACACATTTGGCTGGCACCTCAGCTAGTCAAACAACTCTGAACTCTTACAGTTTAGTACCTCCTTTGAACAAGGTTTTGAATGACTTTCACTTTTTCTGCTCACCAGAGTGAAGATTAACAAAAAAAAGTCTGTTAAATCACAGATTGTCCTTGTGAATACCTCCCTAAATGAGTTCCAAGAAGGATTAGGCTTCCAAGGCGTAAAGGCTGGATCTGTAAAGGAAACTTGTGCTTCCAGCATGAAGGGACCCATGAAATAAATGTCCATAGCTTTATGGGTACAATCACATGATATCTTGTTATCTTATGTCAGTTTTTCACTCCACCTCTTAGTAATCTAAGTTAATAATCTAAGGCAGTCAAAAAAAGATCTCTTGCACTTCCAATAAATTCTGCAAACTGAAGATAAAGGTTTGTCTGTGAGGCAGCAGTTACAAATATTGCAAAAGATACTAGAAATTTAGAGATATCATCAGGAAAAAAATAACCTTTTTTGAAGTAGACTACTAAATTTTCTACTGATCAATAAAAATTATAAATTGTAATATAGTGATTCTTTGGATTGTCTGCAATGATAAAGGCACCATCTGCTGCAGAGTTTTCATTCAAACAAGACTTACCGTTCATTTAGTGACATTAAGGCATTGTATCATCTGTGTTGACATCTCCATCTGTCACTGTGCTCTTACCTAATCTCTTTTTACTCTGTAGGATTTTGAAACCATGTAACAGCAACTCAAAACTATTTTAAACCTTAGTAATATCCCAGACTGTAAAGATTTTTGATTTTTGTTGCTGGTTGTCTTTATTTTCTTCATCTTCTCCTATGTTCACTGCTTAGTAATTTTTCCTTTCCAAGTAGATGACCAATGAGATCTGACACATCCTGTCTCCTCAATCTACTCTCTATTTTGAGCTGAGAATTATTTCTCCTGCTTACCGAAAGCACCTTTTGCTAAACTTTTTGTCACCTAGCACTTTTATCTCCATTCGTTCATGGAATCTTTTCCAATCCTTTTATTGACCTCCTACCACTACTAGCTCATCACTATCAGAGTTCTTTTTTCACTACGACCTCCTTTGATAGCCCAGTCTCCACAGTCTCCATTAACATAGTAATTTTTTCCTATTGTTACTCAGTGCAATGACTTAACTCCCTATTTATTGTAAGTCACCTGTCCAAAGCAACTATAAATTCACGTCATGACTATCTTCTGTCTTTTTTTTCCTTAAATTTGTGGAAAACTCAAATTACGTAATCTTGCTTTGTCTGTTCTTAAATGTATTGCTAAATTCCAAGCCCAAATCCCTATTTATCCTCCCAACACTGCTCTTTTATGACATAGAGGCAGGACAAGGAAAAGATTGGAAAAATGAATGTATTTTCCTCTTTGAAGAAGACCTAAACATACTCTAAGAGAAAATTGATAAAATGTTAAGTAACTTTCCTCTTCTCTTTGTCTTGCCTTCCCTCATCACAGATGCTAATCTGGTGTCCTCCTAATCCAATCTCAGGCCTCACTGATTTTATCCCTCCACCTGATCTCTCTCATGGTCATTATCTCTCCTGTTCCTTCCTCTCTCTTTGCCCCCAAATAAAGGCATTTTTAACATCTTTGATGTTCTTATATTAACAAGCTGTCCCTGTTCAGGTCCTGCTACCAGTCCATCTTTCTTTCATAACCTTATAATAAAATTGTTTTGAGTACAACTGGCATGAAAAATAGTTCAGACACTCTGCAGTCTCCTGACTCCACTGAAACCAGTCTTAACCACTGCCTTGATTCTAACTGGCTACAGACATCAGACTTCTCCATTAGAACCACTTGACTTTTTAACATGTTTAATTTATTTTTGAAATATTGTCCTCCTTTTACTTCTGTTTTGTTGTTTGGGTTTTTAAAAATTTTTATTTATCTACAATCGCAATCAGCAAAAAAAAGAGAAAAAAGTATAGAAAATAATAAGGCAAAGAGACCTGATAAATCACGTTGATCTAGCAAATAAGCATGCAAGATTTGACCTTGCACACCTAAGACCAGGACTAGTTTTAGGAAGGAATAGATAAGTGGTTTTGACCTAGGATATGGAACTATACCATTGCTTTTTCTGGCACCATGATATGGTGTGACTTACTACCACTGTAAAGTTTAAAGTGCTTTGTTTTACCTAGTATTTCTATCATGACTTATTAGAGTTCCTGGCCCATCAGACTGAGGCAATTGGGAAGGTAGAAGGTAAGTATCCTAGAGAAATCACAAAGAAGCTTTCCAGCTGGCAGCACCAATGTTCTCCATCTTTCCCTGACTCTGCTACATCAATGGAAGAGAAAAAGAAAATTGCCTCTTCTTGAATGGTGAGGAGTATAAAATTGTCCTTTTTTTTTTCTTCTTTTCCCATACAAACTTTAAAATTGCGTTGTAATGAGGCAACAGTGATTACTTTCTGCATGATCTAGAGATGATGCAAGTAATTCAGGAGGCTTGTCAATATCTCTTAACTTCTTCATGCTATGTGGAATTATGGGGTAAATGGCCTGATTTTTTTTTTTTTTTTCTTTTCCTTTGCAACATTCACAGATTATCTAGTCAAGAACTCAAGCCAAAGAGATTTGCCTTTTCAGGAAAATCTATCAGTAACTCCCATACTTGATAGCCAGTGCACGGCACATATAGAAGTTGCTCTTGATGGTTGTTGTTGAATTCTGTGCTGTGGCACCTGCTTTCCGAAATGGGAATATTTTACCTGCCTGTCAGGCTGGGATGAGAATCATGTTTCCAAGCACTTCTGTTCTGTGTGTGAACTCCCTGAATGGTATTAAACCCCAGCCTGATACCACTGCTTGCAGTCATACAAATGGTAGGAGTACAGTTCTTTTCATTCTTATTTCTGCTTTCTTCACTCTCAACAGGTCCTAAAGGTTTAATTTTGAAAAGAGAATTTATGTATGGTGATAGTCACAAATAGACATATAAATAAATCTTATTCTTGATTAATGTAATATACTACTAAGCAGGTTTGTGTGTGTGATTAATATTTTTCTCAGAAAACCTTGTGTTAATTAATGTCATCCCTGGATGAGGTGCTCAAATGAGCTACGGCACAGCTTCCTAAAAAGGTTTTAAGTTCTGGAACTAACTAATTAAAACATTTGCTTTCAAGTTATGCAGTCAAGTTTTTCATAATGGCACACTTAAGGTGATGACATTGACTTCCAAAACAGCTTTCACTTATAAACAGTCTTTTTTTGAGGTTCATTTGATGGGTTTGATTTTGATGGTGCAAGAAGCAGTCAGACATCCTAATATCAACCCTAGTTAGCTTTTTTTTTTCTCAAGAAGGGCCATATTGCTAAAGCCTTGTTCATTACATGTTTTCATTATGCTAAAACCTGAGAACCCAATATACTTAAGTATTGGTGAATGTTGTGTCTTTCAGTTGACACTGATGAACAATTTTACAGGGCAGGTAGCCAGGCAGTCCTCTAGCACCTGAGGACCATTGGGCATCTTTCTTGAAGTCCTTTTGCTACAGTTCAATCAGATGTAAAGATCTTAGCTTGAGTTTCGTTGCATACAGATTCCACTGCATGTTATGTGTGAGATACAATTCTCTCCAGTTCTTCTCTCTGCTTGCTTGACCAGTGGTCTTATTTTCGTGCTTACCACAGCTTACACCGAGTCATACTTTACAGCCTAGACACAAGATCATCAGTTCTTCTATGTGAGACGAACCTGTAACAGAAACCAGAATCACAGAGTGCTTGAGGATTGGAGGGAACTCCTAGTGACAGACATATCTGCCTAAAACAGAGTCAGCTACAGAGGATATCCCAAGACTGACTCCAGTTTGGTTTTGAATGCCTCCAAAGATATAGAATTTACAGCCTCCCTGGGCAACCTGTTCCAGTGTTTGACCACTATCATGATAAAGAATGTTTCCTAAACTTCAAAGGGAATTTATTGTATATAAATTTGTTCTTTTTGCTTCTTGTCATTTCACTATCAGCTCGTGCTAGTTTGAGAACAAATCAGTGGGAGATTACAAGTCAGAACTATAATCTAACAGGAAAATTAAATTACATGCAATAGTAAAAGAACACTAACAGAGTCAGGATACAGCCTGACACCCTGTTAGTCAGGGTGATGGTAGCAGCCAAGGGGAATGGTCCTGTTGAAGCAGTGATCCTCTAGAAGGGTCTAGGTCTTTACCTGGTGGTCCAGTAGTAGTTCTTATCCTCTGGAAATCCCGTGGGTAGAGGCTATGCAGTTCCAACCTCCAGTTCCAAATTCCAGGTGGGAATGCTTGGCTCCTCCCCCCGTGAGGAGCATCTCACAATGGGCTGATGTAATTCTAAGAGTCATGGGGTGGGTCCTTGATTGCCCATTAAACAGAGATAGCCCCTGGAGGGAGTTATCAGAGATGAGTCATGGTAGGAGATAACGAGCACTGCCCCACCTGCTTTAACAGCTTGTGAAGATGATAATAGAATACATACTATTAGTTATATCTTACATTGTAAACTAGGACACAGCTCCATCTTCTTTACTCCCTTCCATCAGGTAGTTGTTCACATTTGTAAGACCTCCCTCCCCCTTAGTCTTCCATTCTCCAGGATAGACAATGCCAGTTCTCTCAGTCTTTTCTTGTTATTGCAGATGCTCTGCATCCCTTCGTTATCTTCATGTTCCTTCGCTGGACTTGTTCCAGTATGTTCATTTCTTTATCATTCTGGGGAGTTCAGAACTGGACACAGCACTTCAGGCGTATCTCCATTTACAGAGGACAGTAATCACTTCTGGTAATGCTCTGGATGAGCTGACAATGCTCCTCCTAATGCAGACCACGATGTAGTGGCCCTATATTCTGCAAGGACATACTGTTGTTTCATGTTCAAATTCTTGTCCACCAGAATGTGTAGGTCCTTTTCTGGAAAGCTGCTCTCTTCTCCTCATCCCCCAGTCCAATTAGGGGATGTCTGGAGTCCAGTTCACCATGGGTGCAGTCCCTTTTGCTGTACTTCCCAATACACCTGTCAGTCCATTTCTCCAACTGGTTGAGATCCCTCTGAATAACAGCACATCCGTCTGGTTCATCAATCACTTCTCTGAATCATCTGCAGACTTGCTGAGGGTGCATTTTGTCCTATCAGCCATGTCATTAACGAGGATATCAAACTGTTTTGAACCCAATTTCAGCCCCTGTGGGATGCCACAATTGCTTGTTTTCCAGCTTGATTTGAGCCTGGCAGTATTCAGTCCACCTCAATGTCTGCTTTTCCAGTGTCTACTTCCTCAGTTTGTTTGTCTGTAAGGATGCTGAGAGAAATGGTGTTGAAAGCCTTGCTAAAATTAAAATAAGTAGCAACCTCTGTTTTCCCCTCACTCACCAAGTCAGTAATCTTATTTTAGAAGGCAGAAACTTTTTGGGACAAGTGGATGTGGGAGTGAAATAGCATATTAAATATCATCAGTTAAATGAGTTTTTGTGGCCTCTTCAAATTATATGTCAAGAAGACAAGCTATTTGTCAATGGTAAGAATGTTTGGCCAAATTCACAAAATGATGCAAATTATTCTATTTTTAAATTGACTTTAAGTCTCCATATTGAGCTCTGGTTTTATTTTCTTAAAAGCTCTTGCTGCTCACTGTTGAGAAATTGGCTACTTTATCCTTTTCCATCAGAGCATACCAGCATGGTTCTCTCTAAGCTTTTATAAATAGGGAAGAGAAAAATATATACTTGATCTCTTTTCCCAAAGTGGCCCCTGATGCAGCAGCACAGCATTACAGAGAGATTCTGCTGCTTACCCACACCTTTGGTTTCGTGTTTTAATCAACTCGTTGAGAAGAGAGCATTTAGAATGTTTTCCTTCTGTCCACAAAGAGATTTTATAACCCCTCTAAAGAGTGTATGGCTCCAAGAGGCAGGAAATGTGAATTCCTTGACGCTCGAAGGGAAAAATTGGATTCCACTGAAGTCACTGGCTGAAAAAGGCATTTTTTAATGTTTTCTAGCTAAAATTTGTTCATTTAGAAAAACACTAAAAGTAAAGAATGATTAAACAAATTAAAAACAAACAAAATGTCATATCTGAAAAGATTTGCCCATCTACCATTTATCTATCTGCTTTTAACACAGTGGAGAGCTAAGATTTTTATTCATCAACCCTTACTAATGCTAGGAGCACTGCAAATACCTTTCTGCTCCTTGCTTCCTACTCTCTGCTTTCACAGACTGGAATCCAGGGCTGAAGATACCACAATATATCAGGCTCTTTGATGGCTGGCTGGCCAGTTGCAGTCTCTGAGTGTCAGTGTGTTGGCAGCTGTAGTCTGATCGGAGGGAATGGAAGAGATAAAAACGTATATTGATAAAACATTGCCCTGCAAGCCATGTGTCATAGAAGCCTGCCTGTTTTTATTAAGAAATCAGACCTGGTTAAAAACTTGACATCAACAGCTTTCCTGCTTTCTGAATCTGGTTAGAGCTGTGTGCTCTGGAAGCATGCTAAGGACCTGATATTTTAGGCATAGTCTTTTATTGAATGCCATTGGAATTGGGTACACAAACTTCTACTTTCAAGACCGTTATTCCATCTCTTAAAAGTTGCAGGAAGAATCTCTGCGTGTGGTGAAAAATATGTAGGAGCACAGATTGCTTTAATAGTATGCGATACATATGACACAGCTACAGGATACAGATACAGTCTTATCTTCTTCTAAAGTTAAAGCTTCCTGATTTTGTAATTTTAAAATACTTTTACATATCTAGTGGTAGTTTATCACAGCTGCTTTTTTTTTTTTTTTTTTAAGTTGTTTAACTTTTGTACAGGAATATGGATCAGAATTTTGTGTCATATATTCACCAGAAAATGTAAAACAATTTTTGGGTAAACACTAGGGAGATATTTCCTCAAATATTTTTGCAGATTTAACAGTTAGTTAAAATTAAGGACAGGAGAAAACGTTCTTGCAAATTTGAATGGTGAAGATATGCAAATTCTTTATTTCTGTCAGCAAAAGCACATCTGTAAAAGAAAGAAAGACTTGTGAGATTTGCTGTTGGCTGCTCCTCTAGAGGGAAGATAAAGAACCTGGTAGTCAACACTATGAAATAGTCAAGCAGTCACACTTAAGTGTAGTCTTGGTAGAAAACTTGGCTGTCTATAAGTAAGGTTTCTGTTGAAGGTTGTAGCAGATGAAGAAGCAGGACGAGTCATACAGACATAGGACACATGGGAAGGAAGTAGTGCAAACTACTTTGATATTTTTTATGCTACATTAGCATCCTTTAACACCTTTTCTTACCTTGTACCTTAGTGTTATGCTTGGTGTATGCTCACACTACAAATATTTTGCCAAATCACTGGGCTCCCAAAACAATCTGAGTGTTAGTACAAAACATAAGAGTATGCCTGGTTCGGCAGTGATGGGAAATTCCAGGTGATAGTGTTTGTCTGTGTAGCAGGCAGTTGTTTTCACATTTAACCGAGCACAAGGGAATATTGAGAGCAGCAACTTTCAATTAGATGGTCCCACCATTTGATTAAGATATTGGCATTTGCTTATCAATGAGTAGGAAAGAAGAAAATACAGTTTGCGCCCCCAGAAAATGATAAAGGCATTTTTCCAATTTCAGATACAAAGTGTTGGAATTGTGTGATGATTTGAGTCTATATTGATAAGCCTCTGATAGGCCTTCCTTTTTTCTTAAATGTATTGAATTATATCGTGGCAGCCTCAGCAACACCCCTAGGTGGCTCCTGCTCATCAAACTGGCCTCTTAAGTATTCAGTAGAACTGCTACAGCAGCTGTAGAGGTGGTCATGAAGGACAGTATTTCACGAGGAAGTTGGAAGATTTCTAATATATAGACTACCATAAGCAGTAGGAAATTCATTGAGCCCCGTGCGCCAACGGGTTCTAAGAGTTGGACAGAACAGAAATTTGGAGAGTTTCATCCAGTCCAGCTGAAGACTAAGCTGCAAGGAACCTTGCAACACAGGCTTTCCCAAAACCAGTGATTTACTATTTAGCCATCTGCTGATGGTGATTCTCAAAGAATCGATGTGATTATACATGATGATTATAATGATGATTAAAACATCCTCTACTGTGAATTATTTTCCAAAAGAGTGGTAGTTTGGCACATTTCTTTTTTAATCAAATTGGCATTTCCTCCAGTATTCACAGCCAGATATTGTCCCAAAATCCTGCAAAATGAATCAGTAACTACCCACACGTTACTGGTTAGGCTGCTAAGGCACTTTGTTTTAGGCACTGACGAAAGTTTCTCTGGTATTTGCCACCTTTAAGGGCCTTGCATGTAGACACATCTAATGGATAACGGAACTGAAGAGACAACTTCTCTCATCTGTTTTCAATCTAGTTGCTTCCCTGAATCCTAGTTCAAAATAGAATTGAGCTTCCAGATAGCAGCTGCTATTCCAGTTTCCTGTTGCTGATGACATTAGAAGTTATCTTTACTGGCTTTCCTGGACAATCATATTCCAATCTTTGAGAAGGCACCACATGTCATTCAGGGTACAAATTATCTCCGATGTTCAGCTAAATGCCTTCCTTTTTATTCTACATGTATGTTATCTTTCTCATCTTCTTTTCCGCCTCTTGAAATAAGTGTCTCTTCAACAACTGAAAGATCTCTAGTTCAATTCTTTGAACAAGTGAGATATGAAGCAGTTGTCTCTCTGAGCAGTGAGGTATAGTTGCAGCTCTGTCACCTTTCTCAAGCTGGAAAACAGATTTACTTAATTTGCTGGATAATTACATTATCAAATACCCTTTAGTCATAACATCATGTCTTCTTTGTAGACAATTCATCCTAGAATTACTTCTAATATATGTTTCTTTAACTCGTGTTCTGTCAGGGATCTTCAATAATCAGCCTGACTAAGTACAAAAGAACTGAAACAGCTCAGTGTGTGCTGTGTATACGTCCTTGGGGATAAGGCTGCCTCTGGAGATTCTTGAAGTGTAGTGCAAAGCATAGGTTCAGAGTTTTTAATAGCTACAGAAATAATAATTATAAAATAATTGTAGAAAGTTAGTCAAACTTTGTGGAAATGTTTTGAAGATTCAGCTGCCACGCAGATCCATCTAGCCCTTCATATTGTTGTCAATACTGTCCAGTTTTTGATTCATGTTATTTTTTTCCTGTTTTGAGAACTGGACTGATGTTTCTATAAAACTGCTTGTGATTCTTCCAAGTTTATCTTTTAATAGTTATATGTCTAAATAATTAAATCTAAACTGGCAGATGTGATGTCTGCTTTGGAGGGGTAAAGGAGTAGCCTAGCTAGGTTTTGTTTTTAATTTCTTTTTCCCATTTCTGTGACAAACTCATAAACTCTAGTAATCTGGTTTTATGAATCAGATCATTTATCAATTTACATCAGTACTATAAGGTTAAAATTCTTAGAAAGAAAGAAAATAAAAGTAATGCAGGTCGATGCATATATGAAAACACTTTCCTATGGATATATGTGAAAATAAGCGTTTTCAATAAAATTATTTAACTGATATTTATCAAAGGCAGTATAGTTTATTGAATGACCAGTTTTCAAATGTTCAGCGTGTAAGAAAGCTACTAGTTCAGGAAAATCTTCTTGTTTTATTGATAAAATTGAGCTGTCTGTTGAACTGCATTCCTACTTAGTTTTTAGGGCTGAAGTATATTTTTTCTTACATAGGTAGAGTTGCTGCTTGAGGTTTGGCACTAAGGCTTCTGGAAAGAATATGGTGAACTAAAACTGGAATGCCTAAGCATCAGAACAAAAGATAATGTTGTACACTGTGCTCTTCTGAAATTTCCATCAAATGTACTACTTGTATTTCTCTTAGGTTAGGTGCTTGATCTAATACAGAAACAACATTACATATATCAAAGTGTTTAAACATGCATTGAACTTTGTATTTAGACAAAACTCTCGGTTTCTAAAGACCCTTTCACCCCCTCGTTTCTGCTGCAGATTTTGGGTATCTCAACGGCTTTGGGGTGTTTTAGGACTTCCTACATCCTAGTAAATTGAATCCACACGATGTAAGAGAGCACAGGTTGCAAAGGCAGAAGCCGCTTCCTCAGCAGCCACCAGTATGTTACAAACTCTGCAGTCCACAAAGCTGCAAGCCTCCCTGGGAAAATTACAGCTGACATGCATCTTGTGGATGTGGATCTCAAGGAGCGGAACAGTCCCTCCTTTCCGGTATATTCCCTAAGCAACCAGAGTAAGGAAAACAGAGGTAACCTCTCCCTACAGACTGTACATAAGGCAGAACACCTTGTGGCTGTACCTGAGGAAAGTTCTTAGTTTAGCTGTTGGATGTCTGCTGTGGCTGCACATGCCAGCAGCGTATCTCAAAGAAACTCCTTCTTCTGGTAAGTAGATTTCCCAACTTGAACCTAGCTGGTGGAAACCAGTGCAAGTACAAATGTGTTTCAAACAAGTTTATGGAGATTTTCTCATATATTGAATGTTCTCTTGCTTGGGACAATTGGGTTGGATGATGCTACTTACACTTCCAGTATTTATGGTAAATGACTAATCCTAATTCCAGCTTCTGTGTTTGTCATCAAAATGGAAGCTTTTGAATTCTAAATATGAAGCTTATTCCTTTTGAGAGCAACCAACTGTAATGACAATTATGTATAGGACTGTTGGTTTGGCACATCTCTATATGCCATTAATTTCCATAACTTTTATCCTAACAGCCATGTTCTATGTTTTAACATCTTTCAGGTGTTAGTCTCTTTCTAAGAATAATATCCGCATTAAGTAAAAGAAATTTGTTGTCAGCACTTAGGTTGGATGCTAAAATTATTTTTTCCTTGTCCTTGGCAGGATGAAAAGACATTTAATTGGTTAATAGTTCTGAATTGTACGTTGTAGAATTGTGTTGAAAATATTTTTTTTAAAACTTTTAGAAGGTATTTTAAAGCAATAAAAAATTTATGAAGTGTCTATATAGAATTGTAGCTGATCTTTAGAATTCCTTTAGAAAAAGTACCCTTTTTTCTCTTTCAACTAAAATGGATATAAGTGGTTTCTTAGGAAAAGACAGGAAATGTTCATGTGAGACATAACACCTGATATTTTCATATTTATTGGAAAAGTGTGTGTATGGTTTTTTTAAAGTGGTATATGTATACATTATCTATCCCAGCTACTTATAGAGAAGAGAAGCCAGTTAAGTTCAATGTGCTCTGGAATAAACTGCAAAACTGACTTTTGCTTAAATAAGCATTTCATAGACTATTCATGATTTATACGCACAGGTCCTGATAATGACTGGATGGAATTAGACTTCCAGCACCTTTGTTTTTTGTTTTTTTTTTTTCTAGAGAAGGTTGCTTTATATCTGTAGTTGCTTAGCGTATAAGATAATCAAACTCTGTGGATATTTCCCACACTTTTATTATGTAGTGTTAAAGAATAAAGGCTGTCCTTCAATTCTAAAGGGCTCCACTTCTAAGTGTATTTTAAAGAACTTTGCTGTGTCAGTAACTAAATACCTTGTATTTATGTGAATAAGACATAAACTATGCCACATATGGAAAAATTCCATCACATTTAAGAATAGCAAAGATTAAAAAGACTTCTCCAGGCCATACAGAGCATCTGCAACCGTTCTGAGCAGTTAAAACTGTTTTTAATTGTATAATTGAATTTTAATGCAACTGAAAATGTTCTCTCTAAAATAAATTGTATAATATTTAATCCTTCTTGACTAATTGTCGTTTGCCTTAATGTTATGAATTTTTGCAGTACTGTTTTTAGTATTCTGAATCAGTCCAAAACTTCAATTTACTCTTGAAAATCCTTTTGTACCTTCTCCAAACCAGGAATCCTGTTATTTAGCTAGCTCTTTTGGAGATCTGTCCTTATACCAAACTTTAATCTCCTTTGTTGCAGATTTTGTAAATTATTGCTTGCACTGTCCTTGGTGAACACAGACAACAGTTGATCATTTTCTTGCATAGAAAGGGCATTATACATACTTGAAGATTGTTATCATGTCTCAGTTCAGTCTTTACTCTTCTAGACTAAACAAGTTCCATTATTTCAACCTTTCCTCCTAGGTCACTCTCTGCACCTCTTATAACTTTTATTACTCTTTTCTGGACTCTGTCCAATTTGTTTACATCTTTTGTAATCACTCAAGCCTGGTCTGTGTCCACTAACAGTACCACATTCTTCCCGCAGTAGTTCAGACCCGGTTTTAAAACAATTAAGACTAAATGGTTTGAGCATCAAGTGACTCAGGTGTAAAACATGTTTGTGTGAGAGCTATCTCTTCTTTACTCAGCCTAGAACAATGCCGGTACAATTTTGTTAGCTGACACGCACAAAAAGGTATGGTTTGTAACATATGGGAATGATTAAACTAATTTAGGAAAAATCCTGACATTTCTGCTATCATTTCTGACTATCACTGTCAAACAGAAGATCTACACACAATCTTATTTCTCGGAGGGGTTTTTTTTTGTGAAAAAGGATTGACACGGTACTCCTGATCTACTTCAATACTTAGGATCTGCTGCTTAAGTGGAGACAAAAGCAGTCATTGTCCAATTGCTACAGCAATTGCTTTCACAGTAGGTCTAGAATGTTATGCTTTGCTCTTTAAAAAAAGAAAATTAAAATTTTATTATAAACATCTAAATACAGTTATCAGTTAGAAGTTTACAGGAAAACCATAGACTTCACAGTCATGCAAAATTAAATTTTGCCTTTGACCTGATATAGATGAAAAGAAAATTAAGAACTTGATCTGGCATTTGATATCTCTACAGAAGAATGAAATAATGAATTAAGGCAGCTTTTGTCTAGAAAACTAGCGTTATGAGGAGTGTCTAAGGGAACAGAGGTTGTTTAGCCTGGAGAAAAGGAGGCTTAAGGGAGACCTTATTGCTCTCTGCAACCACCTGAGAAGAGGTTCTAGTGAGGTGGTGGTTGATCTCTTCTCCCAGGTAGCAAGTGAGAGTATGAGAAGGCCTGAAGGCATGCCAGGAAAAATTTAGATTGGATATTAGGAAAAATTTCTTCATGGAAAGAGTTGTCAGACATTGGAACATGCTGCCCAGTGAAGTGGTTGGTGCTGTGAATTACAACTGCTTGTGAATCAGAAGCTACTTTGGCTTTGTTGTGCTGCTGCGACATTTTGTGCTGTTCCATCCTGGTGGCTGGAAAAGTTAAGTGCTGGAAATTTGTGGAAATATTCTCTCCATCCAACTTCCTCCTCTTCTCTGTATCCATATCTGACTGTTGCTTTCCCAAACAACTCAGCTACAGACTGCATACTGCTCATTTACCAATATTCTATATATACCCCTTTCAAATTCATTTGGAAGTCTATTTCTGAGATGGCAATATCGGTTCAGATCCACACAAGTACAGAGTAAACATAGCAGACCACTAGGAGTAGCAACAAAATTACAGCAAAAATTACATCATGTTCTTTACTCCTCACAGACAGAAGACTGGCCTGATCAATGGTCAGTGCAAACTGCAGCCACAAGTTGGGAACAGGGACAGGAGGGATTAGTGATTAGCAGAACAAATATAAATCATAAAAAATGAAGGAAAGGAAGAAAACTGGAGACTGAAATGCATTCTGTTATTTTTAAAATAATTCTGATTAACTTCTTGCTTAATATTTCTGTTTGTTTTTTTTTTTTTCATTTTACTGATGCCTAAGTCATTACTATTGCTTTTTTAATATAGATGCAAGTATTTATCCTTCAGCTTCCCACTATTAATAAATATGTATAAGCTGTGGGACATGATTTTTTTACTTCTCTTCCTAAAGCAATCACTTGAGAATTAGAAAGCATGGATGAGGCAGGGGGGATCAAATGGATTTTATAACATTCTAGTTTTGCAAATATTTGAAAAAGCCTAATTTTCCCCTAGTCTTCAAAGCTCAGCTTTTGACCCTGTGAGGCTGGTAGTTTCCACTGAAGGCTAGATTTAGTGTTTTACGTCATCATTCCTAGCTCTCCTTATGTTCATACTTGTTTGTGCCAGGCTTAATATGCAATGTGGGTCAAATTCAACTGGGTATAATTACTTTGGTATCATGTCCTTGAAAAAAAAGCTTTTTTTGTTTTTCTTTCGTGATGGTACCTAACTGTGATACTGTACTTCATTAGTCTGGTGTTTTTTTGGTTGTTTTTAATCTATGTGTCTGCAAAAATGGTAGGGCACGGACAGCTGCTTAAGAGGTTACACAACATCTTTTGTCTGCGTTCAGTATAGCACGGGGATCAGCTTGAGGCTGACAGCTGAATTTCGCTTTCTAAGGCATGGTGACTCTCTGGGCTTCCAGTGCTGTGGAGATGCAGTCACTATCAATGTGATCTTAATCCTGGGCTGAATCTTACTCCTAATATTACCCTTATTTTGAAGGATTTTCTCTACACTTGATGAGACTTTAACTTGAAAGTCATTTTCAAGCTGATGAATCTTTTCTCTAGGAAAAAAAAAATAAACTGGTGAAAAGAACGTTTTGGAATTTCCCTTCATTTAAACTAGGGATACAGAAGTTACACACCCAGCCAAAACTTCCACCTCGCTGAAACACATACAGCTAGAACAGGAAACTCCTGCCAAGTTCTCAGAGCATTTAGGCATTTCGCTGCTCAGTCAAAACTCTAAAGGTAAGTTCAGCTACGGAGGAGAAGTCCAAAAAGAGTATCTCAGTCATCCACTTTCACAAGTAGTTGTACATTTCAAAATTTCAGTGGAGTGTATCTGTTCGTGATACTTGTTTTTCTCAGTGTCATCTAAATTATGATAATGGAAGTGGTTGTTTTTGTTGGTTCTGTAAAGTACAGCTTCCTTTCCTTGCTCCTTGGAAGGGTGCATGGTACTTTCTTACACATGAAGAGCTAAGAGGTAACCTGAAAACAGAGGGAATAGGTTTGGAGACCCTGTGTGCAAAACCAAAAAGCAACAAAGGAATCTAAGAGTAAAAATACATTTTACCTAAAACTATTGGCCTCAGTTCCTGCAGGAGGAAAAAAATTAAAAGACTGTATAGATTTCCTACAGTTCAACTCTTCTGTCAGCTCATAACTCTGTGCTGTCTTGTTATTTGAAATAAAGCACCAGATTTTTCTTGAATATGTCACTCAGGAAAGAATTAAATGAAGTGTATGTGGGGATGTATTCAAATGTAGTCAGGAGCTTAATGATCAGATTTTTTTTCATTACTCCTGATCAGGAGGTAGTGATGTGGGCCAGTGATACAACCAGGCAAGCTCACATGCCTTGTAAGCAAGTTTTAGTCATGCTCTAAATCTTAAAATAATCCTGAATACTCTCCATTTTTAGGCATGAGGAGGAAAAAAACCCTCAACCTTTTCAAAATTGTCTGTCCATTCCATTCTTCATTCCTTGGAGGTTTGGAAAGAGAGACCTACCACCTCCCTGCCAGACAACATGTCAAGGGATCCTTATCCCTTTTTCTGACTGCTTGCCAGAAACTGGGTTAAGAAAAAAAAAAGTAGGCTGAAGATGGGAATGTGCCAGTCTTGGAAGCTTTCTCCTGCCAGGAATGTGCTGAGGGACTGAAGGCGCTGCCCTACCCTGAGCCCTGCACATTGACATCACAGGGCTCATTGCCTGTGCATTAAATAGGTTTTGCCTATGTATCTCCTTTTGCACAAGCTTATCATCTGCAATGTTTTTCATCCATAAATAGATGACAGCTGTGTATATGACCCAGTCAACTTTAAAAGAAACAGGCACTCTATGTACTCGTTTACTTGATGGGAGGAATATTTAGGTTAAGAACAGTGAGTCCTTTGGTAGTACTACCAGCAGTCCACAAGATGTCATACTATGACAAAAATGGTAATTTCTTGTACCTGGAAAGTACTGCAGTACTAACCTTCCAGAAACAGCACAGTCTGATCAGGCAGCCTCAGCTTAAGGCGTTCAGACAAGCAGAAGGCCACCCCTGAGCAAGAATGTTCTGAGATCCATTGTACTCTCTTGCCAAGCACTGAGGTGCCAACTTGATTTCATCCCTAAATTATTGAAAGAACATGAGAAAAAATACACTCTCAAGCTCTATCTCATAGCTCTACACAAGTTGCAGACTCAGTGGAAAGAAAAGGATTTGTACCAGGTTGTTGAAATAGAAGCTTGGTTCTGTTTTCTGTGTTGGGTGCAGTATATGGTTAGCAGGAATGGATCATAAATTTGCCAAAGCTAAGAAAGTTTGTAGCTACTCTACAAACTTTGACTTTATGCAATGAGTACTTCTTTCAATACATCTAGATGTTGCAGTTGTTTTAAATGAAAATTCCTTACTTTACTGTAGCACAGTTTACTCTTCAGGGCAAAATTAACTTACCTTATCTTTAAAAAGATCATAATGTTTTCCCTTTAGTTTTGGTTGTGTCCTGTATTGAGTTTTTCTGCTCTTCATACATTTATAGGCTTTAAATTCATTTTTAAGAGTCTTGTTTCTCATTTGCAGTGAGACATCTCTGCACTCAGGATATAAGTACTGTGTGGAATCACCTTTTCTCTAATGTATGAAGAGACAAGGAAAACTTCAAAGTGTCATGGTGAGCACTCCTCGGAGAAGTGCCAAAGGAAGCATTTTATGTCAATTAAATAACAGGTGTAAACGGACTTGTGAAAAGGATCAAAAACTCAGAAGATGAAAATGCCAGTATCTTGGGGTCCATACATACCAGTTTTGGTGAAAAGTTTAGTCAGTGGTAGCTACAGATTAGTGTCAAATGAAGAAAAAAATAACTTTCCTGATGGGCATTTAGATGCTTGGCTGTAAACTAACTTAAGACCACAGGCAAACTTTGAATCATCAACATTCTGTTGATTCTCGGGGTTCCATTCAGTAATTTCTTAAGGCCTAGAATGTAGACCATGGTGAATAAATGTGTAAGGAGTTAAATTGAAGAAAATATGCGTGCTATGTTTAGATAAGATTAAGACTTATTAAGAAAAAAATTTTCCTTTTTTTTTACTGAGAAATATTGAATGTACTTGAGTTTGAAGCTATGCTGAATTGTTTTGTTTTGTTTTTGGTATTTAATTTTCTTCATTGTCCTGCTTTCTACTGGAAAAAACTTTCAGTGAAAATTTCCTTCTGTAGATGAAACTATCAACTACACCTTCTTTGTTAAGAGAGCAGGAATCACCAGTCTGTTTGGCGATAGGCTGGGGCAGAGTTGCAAAAACTTCTGCAGAGTTTTGGCATTCTCCAGGAAAAAAAAAAAAAGAGGTATAGGTAACTGCAGTTATTTTAATTTTGGATCCATCGCAGTAATCATTGTAACATTTGTTTTCTAAAAAAATCCCAAAATATTTGCAATATCAGTATGTATTATTAAAATGAAACTTGTCTTTCCCCAATCCAGGGGGAAAAGATTTCAGGATTCCTTATCATCCTTCAAAATTTTTTATGAAGTTATGGATGATTTTGAAGGCCACTACCACATTTTTTCCCAAATTGTGAGCTGAAGCACTGCTGTAAGAGGGTGCTAGTACTCAGGGGGGCAAGAGTTTTAGCCAGTCTTTATTAGGATGACTTAGCCATGAACTGTAATGGGCTTACCATGGATCTCAGCTTCAATGAAGATTTTAGCTGTAGATTTTTTTGAACCATTGGTGCTGTAGGAAAAAGATAGAGGAGTTCTATTAAACACACAGTTTATTTGGTGAGTTTTGGGACACCAAAATCTGTTCTTTGAGTAATGAGAAAAGGAGCTTGTTTGGTCTCCCTGCGTGTGGCAATCTTCGTGAGTTTCCCGTTATGCCCATGCTCAGGTGAGCTGACTGAGTAAGAAATATTAACTTTCCTTAAAGCCTCGTCTCGTTACATTTTTAAGCTGCTAAGATAGGTATTGATTGCAAGTAAAGGTATTATTAAACAGAATCCTCAAGGAGTTTAACTCTGCTATTTTCGGTTAATGAGTGTGCCAGGGAATTTGCTG
The DNA here is from genome assembly GCA_013398015.1 of Oreocharis arfaki. Classification (NCBI taxonomy): domain Eukaryota; kingdom Metazoa; phylum Chordata; class Aves; order Passeriformes; family Paramythiidae; genus Oreocharis; species Oreocharis arfaki. Next base: position 214,443 of record VZRR01011986.1, on the reverse strand, counting down.
AGGATGCTGGGCTAGGAGGTGTGATCAATACAAAGGACATTTGAGATCTCAAAGATAACTGATACCTAGATCATCTTGAAGCCTCGAGGAATAGAATTGGAATAAAAGTGATTAGTATAAAATGTAATATTTAAGCTGAAAAGTTACTAAGAACAGATGTAAAGTAGGCACATTTTGGCTTTCAGCAGCTGGAGAGAAGGACATGGAGTAGTGATTCAGTTATCTTGTGAGCATGAGTCATTCATAGTGCCAGGAGCTGGTAAATTTAATTCTCGTTTACCTCAGCAGAGGTAGGCACATGCAGGATCATTTTAGAAAGGACACAAGTCCTTCTGAATTGCCTTTCAAGATTAGGGCCGGTGACATTCAAGAAAGATGAACTTGGCTTGGAATAAATGTGAAGAAGGACTATTAGTATGAAGCAGGGAAGAGATCTGAGGTTTTTTGTTTCTTCTTAACACTCTCTAAAAATACATTTGTGGAATAAGGTGCAAAAGGCACCGAAAGAAGAGTATGAAAACTCATCAGAATTACTTTAGCCTGTAAGCTAGACAGCACTATAGAGTTATCACAGCAGTGAGGTTCCAAAACTATCTTCTAATAAAAAGAATGAGAGAGATGCAGTGTTTTGTAAGAACAGGATTTAGTGAGCAATATGGTCACAGGGAATAAGCAGCAAGTCCATCTGAAAATCTCAAAGGGACCTTGCTCATTCAGAGCTGTGGTTTTAACAAAGATAGACACACTGCTCATCATTCTTTTGGATTATGCACACACGCTCAAGCTTCTCCAAACTAATACTTTTAAGTACTTATTTAAGAGGTTTTCAGTATTTCAGACTCTGCAAGAAGTGGCCTGTGCAGAACACTAAACAAAACATTAATTGCAGCAAGCTTTCTTTCTATCCAAATAGCCAAAGTAGGCATTGGTAAGAGACTGACTTCAATGGAAAAATGGCATTCTTCCAAGTCACAAGGAAATACAATATGTGAATCATAATTTGTACATGTACAATGACCAGAATTACAAGAACAAGGGCTACAATTCATTTCACTGACATATATAAATTCTCAAGATTTTATTTATCTGCCTTTCAGACTTCCAGGTTCCATATATGTATCCAAGTACTTGTCAGCCTGCAAGAAATAAATTCTTTGACATCCTGTGCACTTAGTCAGACAGAACATCTCTAAAATAGTAGACGCTAATTGGGGGACTTGGGTCAAAATTTACTGGCAAAGGTCTTAGACTAAAGTTTCCTACCTGCTTAGATGAAAGCTATCTTAGCTTGCTTGATGTTTTTACTTATGGATAGTAATATCCTTGTGTGAAGATTGAAGGTCATAATTCAGATGCCTGGCCTGAATAATAAACGTGCTTTATTTAAACTCCAATTTATTTCCTCTCAGGTGAGAATCCAAAATCCAAAGAATCACTTAAGATCCTCCATTAATTCCTGCTTTTAGGGCTTTTCTGTGGTGTATTCTTTGTGATTTTATATAGAGGTTTTTGTAAAAGCTTAATTATTAAAACTGGGAACAGAGTTAGTAGCAGTACCTGAAAGAACTCATTTGTCCTGTCTGATGAACAGGGATTTCCTGTGATTAGTTTGCCATCATCCAGGACATACAGAACTCTGAGCTGCTGTGTTCTGTGGGGGTCTTTATCGGAAAGCTACAGGCTGGGGTGGAAAAAGGGTCCTATTCCCTAGACAAAAGCACGAAAATTTTGCTCTTTGTTCCCTTCAAAAATTGATGAAAACCCCCCTAAGCCTAACAAAATCACATAAAGCCAAAAAATACAAGAAGGTTTCAGAGCTTTAAATTAAGTTGAACTTATTTATTTCATTAATTATTTTTACTCTGCAAATTTTGTCATAGTCTCTATCCCAAATACACTTAGAATCTATTAAAGAAACCTTTGAGGGAGCAGCAAATTTGTCTTAACTGAGTTGGCTTCCTCAGCCTGATGCATGCTCGAAATGCAACTAGATAATTTAACAAGTCCTTTCTGCATTTGTATTCAGCACTATTTTATCACTCACATATGATCTCACATAAGTGAGATTTCAAAGGCTGTTGATGTAATTAATCCAATATTTAAACACATTAAAGGAGGAGATTTCATTTCTTTTGCCTTGTGTAAAATCACATTATGAACCATTCATTTCTTACCATGTCTTATTTAATGTTAAAAAAATGCCCAACAACCAAATTTTTTACTGAAAGAAAGGGACTGTACTGGAAAATTACCTAATGATCTTTGACCCTGGATCAGTAAGGTAATTTTTTTTCTGTTACCTTATTTTTTAAAACATGTTTGATGTTAAGTCTACCTTTTACAATCTCTTTTAACAACGCAGAAACTTTCCAAAGTGTAATTTATATACCACGTCTCATACCGTTTTTGTGATGGAAAATGTCAAGACCAAGTTCTTTTTACATTATGAGTACAGGAAAAAACAATCTTTAAATAATGTTTATCTGAGTAAATTCTATGTTTGTGCTTTAAAGACTTGCTTAGAACAATTGACAATCAAAAAATAATTGATTCTTCGTTAGTGAAAGTAATGCCGTTAGCGAGCAAGGTATTATTTTATATTTTTACATGTTTCCTGACTCAACAGCTGTGGTGTCCTGTCTGGTGGCAAGACTGCCTAGAGAGATTTCCCCCCAAGTCTATTCAACAGTTATTTATTTTTTTGCCAGGGTACAATGTAGTTACTCTTTTTTTATGCATCAGAAACAAAAAGAAATAATTACCCTCACCTGCCTGCAGGTGAAAAAAATCCTGTAGAATATTTCATTCCAGTGTGTCATTCCCTCTCCCTAATTATTTTATTGTTTACTACCTGCCAGTCCCTGAATGATTGTTAATTGGAAGAATTAAGCCTCTGCCAATATTTTTTTTTCGAAGATAGTGAATGAGCCAGAACTTCAGTATTTACAGAGGAGTTCCAAACACAAGGCTTTTGGAAGGAGATCTTTTGAAGAAAACTCTCCATCTTTAGAAATGTGGTGGTGAATATAAGAAAACCTCAGAGAGTTTAAAGGAACCTCCCATTTTAAAAATAAAAGGCATTTCATATTACTTATGATTTCCTCAAAGAAATTGCAGTAATAGGAAGATGGGCTGAAAAGCTGTGAAACTTATGGAAGTTAGAAATGTGAATGAAATTCAAATCAAAATTTTGGAGTGTATAATCTTTTTCCAAACTGCTGCAAAAAGGCCCCGTAAAAGAAACACACTGGAAGTGCAGGCAATGGTGTATTGTTTATTACAAAAAGTGTTCTTTTTATAAGAATTGCTGGACTAGCATCCCGATTTCTAGAATACTTATTCTTTTTTAATTCTGGATATTAGGTCTTGGAGACATTGACTGAGAAGATCAATCTAATTTGTGTGTTCAAACGAAGGTTGCTGCGACTTTCTTTGGGTCTAAAATGACATCGCATGGAACTGATAAACAGTAGTTGAACATGACCTCATTTGTAAGTGGTTCTCTCTTGCTAAGCTTAAATCCCAAGGGTTTGAAGTGGCACAAGCATCAACACATGCTACCTTCAGTGCGAGGGAACTCACTTTACAAGTGGAGCTGCCAGCCACTCTCTTGCATTTCGGGTACCTACAGGAAAGTTTCACCCCCTGCGTGCTCACTGACATCAAGCTTTGCAGCAAGGCATGACTGAAAACTTTTTACTGGAACACAAGTGGGTCAGAAAAAGCCCATGTAGATGCTTCTTTTGCCAGCAAATCTTGCCAGGCATGCATCAGTTTTTCCTCTAATGCAATAAGGCTCACATAACATGTACAGGTAATGTTAACCACCTGCTGGGCAATTTCAAAGAGCCAGTAGGTTTCCTCTCCACGTCCTTCTCCCACTCCCCAATACTGCACTGCAGACTCTTTGACTTTTGTAATAATCTTCTCAACTGTTTTAAATGTTGTGCTGCTGTTTACTCCATCTGTTCCTTGCTGGCTGTTGCCTGACCCCCTCTGTTCACCATATTGGCAATGGTGAAACTAATGTCAAAAACGGCAAAAACATGTTACCTTGTTCTCCTGCAGAGCTGTTTATCTTTCCCTTGTTTATCATTCTTTAAATTAGAAATTGAAATCCTTGCTCCATATGAAGCCAAATCTATCACTGATCCTGCTAATAATGGAAAAAAAAGTAATAAGAGTGATATTTCAGTAAACATGGATTGTGGCGATGCTTTCCAAAACTATTTTGGAGTCCATTCAGCAAGAGGGTTTAATTTTCCCAAGGGTTGATATCACAGTAGTCCAGAAGTATAACGCACAAATAACATAAATAAAACATGAAATTTCAAAGGCATATAAATACTATCAACTCTCGCTTTTGTGAAATAAGATTACAGAAGGCATGATCAAAATCCCCTGAAACAATAATAACATGAGCAGAGAATTGTTCTGGCTAGTCTTGGGTTTTAATAGAAAAAAGATGCAAATAAAGCATTTTGCTGTGGATAAGCTTTAGGTTAACATTTATGCCAGTTTCAGGTTAAATCAGACAAGATTCTGATTTGGCTTTGGCTGAGACAAAAATACTCTGAGCTCTTTTCAGGAGATTTTGGCAATCTTGCATAGCCAAAATGAAAAAGAGATAATTATTCACCTTCCAAAATTCTTAAATATCACCATTCTTGAGGAATCAGGTTTAAAAGAAAAAGCATTTTTATGATTTTACAATGGATTTCAAACAATATAAAGAGAGGAATTCCACAATAGTGATTTTTGTAAATGTAAAAATCAAAGAAAGAAAACATGCTTAAATAATAAACCAGTCTCTTTCCAGGAAATCTTTTCAGAATACTATATTAAAATATGACTCTTGATGTTAAAAGTGGCTTACAGAGAATGAGTGATGAGCTGACATGCTCTGTTATCCTTAAAATAGCTTTTAAAAAGAACAAATTTGAAAAAATCAAAAATGAACAAATGAAGAAAAAAGTTTATGTGCTTTTTTTTCTTAGAAGAGGTTCTAGAGAACTCACAGATTTCTGCCATTCAGAACAGCAGAAATAACTGTTGGGGCTTGTTGAGGCTTCATCAGGAATTTGCTTTTGGCATGGCTTATTTGTCTGGTTTCAATTGAGTATTTGTGTCTTTCACCCACCATGAATGAGTGTACTTTTAAGTGAGTAAGATGGAATTGCTGGTTAGCAAGTGAATATGATTTTAATTCTATGTATCAAAAAATCCACAACTTCTCATCACTCTTTCCTAAATCGTTGGACAGCTTCCTGGAAATCTCAGTGCTGTTAATTCTCAGTGGCCTTAAGGAGGGTCACTGGCTATTTAATCATTCTTTCTTCATTAGAAACTGTAATTTTTTTTCCTCTCCTGGTGATTTTCCACCAGTATCAAGAGTTTTTCCTTCACTCAGTTGTTCCAATCCAAGCAAATTTTTGCTTCCCATGACACTGAAGTTTCAAATGTTCCCTAAAGTCAACAATCAGCTGCTGACTGCTGTAGTTTTCACTGTTAGGTTGGGACTATTCCCCTTTTACCACTAGCTTTTGACCTGCAAAATAGTAATAGCAAAAGGTATTCCTCAGGCACACAACTGAAGGAAACACAGAAAGGATTTGCCTGCCAAGGATCTTTCACTCTAATCAGGCAGAGAGAAGATTTTCAAAAACAGAGGTAAAACCAGCGCTGGGTAGGAAAATAATAAATTAGAGAATAATTACTTCATCTAATTAATAACCACTTAACTTGATGAGATCATTGTATTTTCAAAAAAAACACCAATGCTAGATATATGAGGAATGCTCAACCTAACGTCAATTCCTAGAGAAAGCATGTTGGAATAAACCAATTTTGGGCACCTAGGAAATAAAACAATGAACTTGTCAGGAATAGCTAGATTACACTGATGTACCTTTCTCCAAAACCAACAAGCCTTTTGCATGAAGGAGAAGTAATTAAAACAATACTAAACTGTGAGAAGCATTTGACACAGTTGCTGAATACAGTGTCAGAAGCACTGGAAACCTGATAAAAATAAAGCCTGACATCTCTTATACAAGTGCATAAATTGAGAGGGGAGCACATGCTTTTAAAATTACCCATTTGATTTGACGCTGGAAGAATCTCTTCTATTATCGGTCCATACTTTTCAGTTTTGACTTGGAGATGGATTTGGACCAAACAACCCAATATGCAGTTATCATTGCATTAGAAAATCAAGCTCCCTTTAAGAGTAAAGTAACATTGGGGTAACCTTTTCTGGAGTGAACAGGTTTTTTAGATTTTTTTTTAATTCAAGCTGCAAATCTAATTAGACAAGTGTACAGAAACACACCCAGGTAACAATAATCCATGGTGCATATAAAGGTTTCTGGCTGCATTCAGAGGCATGAAGTTTAAGAAAGGTGTGAATCACTGAGAGGATGTTGAGTTGAGGAACAATGAGAATAATCAGTCTGGAAATGGTCATGTGTAAGAACCAGTGGTAGAAATTAGAATAATTTATGCAGGAGAAGACTGAAGGGGCATCTGATGATACCTTTAGAAACTTTAAAAGTTGCTAACCAAGAGAGAGAAACAAAATCCTCTACACAGACACTGTGAGATGGAGAGGAGCCTTGAGTTTCAATTGGTCTAAGGAATGTTTAGGTTAGCAGGAAGAAAACACCATTCCATCTCAGAGGAGTATTAAACAAAGAAATAGGCTCATTTGACCATCAAACCAGTGATGTTCTATCCAGAAACTTCAGTTATCGTTGCTGGGCTTCTCAGGAATAGATCAATAGATAGAATGGACACTTGCCAGGAGTGCAACGAATGAAACTGGTCTTGCTTGCTTTGGGTAGAAATGTTCTTTAAAGGTCCTCCACTTTATCCTTCTCTATCATTCTCCAAAATGTTTTACATAATCTATCCTACCTATATACCTGTAGCATTTTAAAATTGGGATAGTCTTCATCTAGAATGAAAGGGGGTTGGTTTTTTGTCCCCACGTAACTCAACAATCCACTGGTACGAGCAAGACACATATACCAGTTTGATATTGTTGATAAATATGGTCAGCTCTCCCTCTAGTGGCATCACTCAGTTGGGATTTATTTAGTGGAAAGAGGTTTTTCTCCTCAGGCCAGTGAAGCCTGATACCCACAGGCACAGGGAATCCAGGGACAGATGTGCTGTAACTTCATATGCGGTTTAGCATTTCCCACCAAAATTCATGTTCATTTTACTGCTGCTGTGATCACACTTAGAGACTCAGCTGTGACTCCTGGTTGAGGCAGGCAACATAAAGGGACCAGCTTTATGGGGAGGGTTTCCTAAGTCCAAATTCCCATTAGCCCTGGTAGGATCTCACATTTTCTATCCCAGTCTTTCTAATTTTAACTACATGATGTATCTAAATCTTCAGCAGATTTCTAAGGAGTAGGCACAGATATTGAAGGTGAGGCAGACTGGCTTTTTGGAAGTCAAGCCACAAAATGTCTGGTCAGAATCAAGGGAAATTGCAGATCATTTACAGACCCTAAAATTAATTTGCAAGTTGATATTAGGGGTTAAAATGTTTTGACAAGCTGCTGAACTCAGCTCTCCAGCCACACTTGCAGTGGCAACCCCAGGTGCTTTGCCAGCTTCCAGGAACTGTACCCAGTAGAGGGGCTTTGATCAGGATGAATGTGTCAGGCAAGGCACTTGTCTGTGTTTGACTAGTGGTACTGATTCATCATTTGTCTTCTTGTGGTTTCCTTGGTACTTTTATTCAGACAATTTCATACAGATTGGGGCTGGGGGGAGGGGGAGCGACACACCGAATCAAACCAAACCAAACCAAACCAAACCAAACCAAACCAAACCAAACCAAACCAAACCAAACAATAAAAGGAACCTGATCACCTTTATCCAGTGTTTTCCCTTGTAACAAGTTATAGAGAAATTAATCTGTGGAAACATTGTACTCTCATGGAGAAATGTGCAGTTCAGAAACTCTCCTGCTGCCAAGTTAATTTTTTTACAGGAAAATGTAGACTTTTCATGGCAATGTATTTGTTGTATTGCTCCAAAGTTGTTTTTTTTTTTTCTCTGAACAGAAAACCTTCTCTATTATAAACTTAATTCTGTTTCCTTCCATCTCTATTGGGCCATAGCAAACTTGGAGTGAAAAGAAGCTCAAGATAGAAGAGGATTTATATAAGAGGGTGATTGTATAGCTCAGACGCTACCAAATTTTTACTAAGCTTCTCAAGAAGTTGAGGATTTCAACTTTTCTGCTTTGCAAAATTTTCATGAAAAATGTTATTCCTCTTTAGTAAGGTTTTTTTACTGTTCATTGTTATAATATATAAGGGAGAAAGATTATACGTACATACATAAAGTCGAAGTCCTGAAATATTTTTATATCTGACATATTAAAAGCAAGGAAATCGTATCTTAATACCAGTATTTTTAATAAGGAAACAGAATAAAATTTAATGTAAATCTTTTAGGTATTTTGTATTCTATTACTGAATTTTATCCTCTTGAATGAATTATTTTATTCAAATTTACCATAAGGAATTAAGAATGAGTCACCATAAATCAGAGCTCCCAGACCAGCTACTGGCTTCTAAATCCTTATGAACTTAGCAATTGAGCTCTGTCAAGGCCATGACAGCAGAAGAAGTAGAGTTTTCTTGCTGCTGAACCCAGTATTTTTCTTCCCCTCAAAGCCACGGTTCCTTTTTCACAGAAGGGAGGATCCCTCAGCTCCATCCCCCCGGGATGAAGTGAGTGCTACAGAATAACAACCTAGACACACCCACACGGCTCCAGGCTCCACCCTCATCCTATCGGCTGAAATTAGGACAATTATATTTCCAAAGTGGCATGGAATGAAACTGTTACAGCCCACATGTTGTTCTACATCATAAATAATGATTAAAATCCTGACTTAGTAAATAATGTTCAGAAGATGAAACAGAAAGATCTATTTTGTAGACTCTGAATTTTTCTGTCTGAAGGTTATTTCTGATTAAAGTAGTTGATAATTACAAATAAATTCAAATTAATGCTGAATGGGAGACTATATAAAATGTTACTTTCTCGTGGCCGATTGTATTAGTCATGGAGACTAAAAATTACTGATGATTAATGTGCGCCTGCTCTAGATAAAATGGAAGAGCATTTTATCCAAACTTGCTATAATCTTCTATGAGAAATGTGGAAACATCCTTCTTCATTGTCCAAAAGTATCTTTAACACACTTCAAGTGTGTTTTTTTAAAAGCATTTCTAACTGCTCTGTGATGATACAGTATCTTTCAGTAATTACACTGAAACATATTTAATAAATGAGGATAAAATAACACTGTCTATATTGTGTCAACACAATAAATCTGCATCTCAGCAGGTGGCAGTTTGATATGTATTTTGTTTGCATTATTAATTGATGAGGATGCAAGATGAACTTCAGATTTAATGAAAAAAGGCAAAATGTCAGAACTGTACACAGGCTTTTAATCATTGAATTTTGCTTTGGAAAATGCCTTAATTCATAAGTGGGGGGAAAATATGTGGGGTGTTGAGTTCTTTTTATGTTTTTCTATGTTTATTATCTATGATTTAACAACCCCTTTTACTTGTGCATTTCTTGTTTAAAATGCATTTTCAGCAACAGCAGGAAAGTTTCAGATACCAGTTTCTAGACTTCATGATTGCAGGATTAAGCTTTAAAACATGAACTAAAGGTTCAACAGATGAACAGCAAAACCACTGAAACTTCTTTTTTCCGACTTCCATAACTATGGTCTTTATGAGAGGGGAGATCTGCTAAGCTCAGTTGTCTAAAAATTGTGTGCCTAGGCAATACATCATGTACTTGTGGTCTGTAGAAGAAAGGAAGGAAATATTTACCCCCAGAGAATTTAGATTTGTATTATGATAGAATAAATCAGACATAAATCTAATTCAAATTTACATTGCTAGAAATAACTGAATTTAGGTACACTAGGACACAGCTTGGAGTCCCTGGGACACTCTCCTTGTGGTACTCAATTTATTCTGAGGAATGTGAGGGAGGTTTCAATGCCACTAAGAGCCACTAGAAGACACTTTTGCTTGCCTTGTCCCATATGGAGCCCCCCCATAACTTTGCCTGGCTCACACAGGGAGTGCTGTTGGATGGAGTGGAGACCGCTTGTGCCACAGGCCTGTTTTAAAGATCCTCCACAGCCTTGGATGAAGAACCAACTTTGTTTTCTGACTTGAAAAATGGTACTTGGTCCAAATCAGGTTAAAGTCTAAGTCATCTACAAACATTTACGATAGCTAAAAGAGAAAACACAGTTACAAATGTTTGTACCTTTGCAAAGGGACGCAGGAGGATAAACAGAAGACAGTCTGTGTATAGTTTGCTTGGACCAAATTAAGTGCTTTTAAACCTTCTCATCCATTTCTTTCCCTCTTGGTCCAGCAATGCTCAGAGTATCTGCATTCCTTCTTCCTCTGGGAGGACATCCTAGCTTTTATATCCAGCCTCCCTTTCAAGCCCTCTAGACAATATTGTTACTGATCCCTGCAGCTTACATAGGAGGTATATATTTTCTGTTGCAGTAGAAATCATTTTCTTGGTTAGAAAACACACTTTTGCTTCTCTTTTTTTATTAGGTGACATTTTGATATTTCTCACAGAAGAAAGCAGCTTTCACTGAATCTTATATAGTAGTATCACTGAGTGCATTAAAAATATATATAGCAAAAACAGCCAACTAATTGCTTGAAGTTCCCTGCCCTTTTCTAGACAGATAAACTATATCACAAAGTTAGGAAGAAATTATTTTCAGTTTTTTCAAACTATGTTCTTTTTCAATGTGTTCTGTGGTGGTTTACAACCCTGCTTTTCTCTGCTTTTAACATGCAAAACAGTAATAGCTAACAAAAGAGCCTTCACTAAAGAATTTCCATTTCTCTTTCATGTGCACTTTTTCATGTGCACTTTTTTTCATAAACATATAAGGAATTTGTAGGAAAATTTAGTATCTGCCTACTCACACCATCAAAGAATGACTCTCAAGAAAAATGGACTGACAGCATACAACAAAATGAATGTTTTCCATTTTAGAGATGTCATGTTTAGAACTAGAACTTCACCCTCACTGAGTTTACAGATACTATGAAAAATATCCATGGTAGGCAGTTGCAAAAAGCTGGGTGACTTGTTTGTGGCTCTTAGACAGCAGATGGTTATGCAAAAGCAGAGAAAGGGTGAGCATTCAGGTTTTGCATATAGGCAAAAGACAAAACATTTTCATGAGAAGGAACTCTGTGTGCTCAGAGTGAAATGGCCTGTGAAGATAGACATTAAATCTTCCTATTACACTTTCTGCAAGGTATGAATTCAGCTGTAAAACATTTCTAATTCTCAGTTTTCTTATGGCTAAGAGTGTAACTGCAAAAAGTGCATCTGAGAGAGCTTCAAGAAAAACTGCATTGAGAAGAAAATAACTATGAACCAAGGCAAGGCAAACCAACAAACTGGACAACTGCATTTGGAGTTTCCTGAAAAAAAAAAAAATCCATGTTTATGTGAAAAATATTATATGTGTCCTTCCCATGTGTCTTCTCATGAGAGTCCTGATGGGTAACTGTGGCTGAGGTGGTATTTGAACAACTCAGAGATGTAAATCATATGAGAATGGAAACAGTGTTTTCTGTTATACATTCACAGCAGAAAAAACCCATAAAGATGAATTTTTGCCATCAGCTCAATCTTTGCACTAAACTCTAGTACCTCCTTCATAGTACAATTTACTGATCCGTGCCAGGTATAATACTGAAAATCAAAGAACATTAGAAAATAAACATTTTGCAGTTATTCTTATTATTTTGTTTCATTTTCATTTGCTAATTAGGAAGTGAAATGCTGTATCCATTGCCTTAATATTAGTTATAAATTATGATTATGTACAAAATGACCTGAAAAACTCGTGACAACTATCACATAGTTTCTCTAATTCATTAAAATAAACCCCTTTATCTATGTGTTTGCAACTATAAAAATAATACTGCATTTTCTCCTTAGAAATGATTAAAATTAAATTCATTTCATCCACTCAAACTGTTTCTGATATCAATGGAAATACTTTTACATTGATTCAAAAGGGACAAACCCACAAAAGAGTCTACTAAGAGAAGTTTGCATCTGGCAAGGCTATGTATGTACTCTCCTCACTTGGATATTTTTATGAAGGCATGTCATGTGTTGTGATGCATAGTCTCCAATAATAGAACATTGCAATAATTTCCTAGCTGCGGAAATATGAATTAGCAGTCTGTTGAAGGCCTGCTAGTAGTTCGTGGAAATGATGACCATTCTGTTCAGACAAGGCTGCTTATATTTTAGGTTAATTTCTACTTTCTTATTATTGCTAGTAGTCTCTGTATGAAGAATGTGTTCATTGTGCTCTCTGTGGGGCTTGTATTCCCTGCAATATTTTGGTATATGACTGTGGGAGCAGTTAGGCCACAAGCATGCATTTATGATTTCAAAAGGAATAATTTACCTCACTAAGAAATTAAAATCCAAATCTGATGCTTTGTATAAAGTCAAAGGCAGTAGCTGACTAAAAGCAGATCTGCATTTACTTTTAAATATCACATTTTGCAAAATAAATCTATGTATTATACACATGTAAGATTTTTTTCATCCCAACATTTTGTTAAAGTAAGGCAATCAAAACTTTTGGATACTGCAATCAGCTTTTCAAGCAAATGCTGGGAGAAAACAGCAGTCATCCTCTGAAGGAGCTAACCCAATGTAGGCTGTATCAGGCAGTTATAGATTACTGGAATATAAATTAAATTCCTCTGGGAACGAAATACCTGTGGACTTGCTATGATTAATTACAACCCACTATCGTTTTTGATCCTTTGAGAGGACACTTTTCCATAAGAACCCGTGCTGTGGCCACAAGAACTCCCTTGTTATGAAATATTCTGGGATGGTGTGATTTCGATTTGTATGCTGAAGCTGTTCATTTTAAGAAGATTTAATAAGATTAATGTCACTTACCCTGAGAAGCATTTAATTTTAAAGAATGAACAGCATTTTTAAGTTTCATGGATAAGAGGCTCCCATAGAGATCACACATATGGTTCAGAACTTTTGCATATGTTATTGTCTTGTCATTGAAACACAGTCCGGTCCAAAGCATTGAATTGGGAGATGATGTTGCAAATCTTCTCATCCTTAATAGGCAATTGAATACTGGTCTTACGAAAATGTTAAGCCATTTTTAAGTGGTTCAGGATAAAAGAGTTGGAAAGTTTTGGTGTTTTATGTAATCATTTTGCAGAGGAGGATTACATTTTGATATTCCATGATCCTGCCACTGCTTCAGGAGAAACCATCACCTTCCCACGTGTGTACTTCAAGTGCTTCACCTTTTCATGAGGACCATGAAAACGAGAGATACAATTTTAGGAGATGTTAGACTAAAAAAATAACTTTCACTTAGAAAGTGTTATTTTAATTTTCTTTGACTTTCCATCTGTGGTTCTTTCTACAGTTGTATCATTTTTTTCCATTTGCACCAAAATCTCTATACTGCCTGTAAGGTCTGGTCTGTTCATACAGTCAATCATAAATTACTTCCTTATATTTAAGTGGTGGATTTAATTTATTTTATTGTGGAAGCCATTAAGGAGTGTCTTACCTTTGAAAACCCTAAGGAAATAATAATAATAATGTTTTATGGACTAAAACAACGGTGATTAACCTTCACTTTTGTATAACTTCAAAGCGATTTTCATCAATAAAAACAGCTTTAATTTCCTTTTGAAAAACCTCTCTATTTTGTCCAGAACATTAATATCTAAAGCAAATTTGGGCAGCGAAAGTTCTCTCTTTTAAAGAGGTCTTTTTTTTTTTTTTTTAATTTGAGGAGTTGACTCTAGAAGACTCCTATCTATCCACAGTGCAGAAGGATTTTCCATCCTTTCTTTCTACCCCATCAAATTAAAAACTTAGTGGCATCTGAATATGGAAGATGTTACAGGAGTTACAAATGGTAGACCTGCTTGCAATCGCAGACAATTGCTAGGCCTCTGCAGAATGCAAACATCTAGTGAATAACCTGAAATATTGAAATAACCTGCATCCTGTATATTAGTGATGGTAGCACAAGAATACAGGAGGTGGAAATAATCCTATTTTTAATGGTGCTTGCTTATTGAAGCTCTATATACCAGTTCTTGAATGCTCGTGGTCCCCAACATTGTTCCAGACCACAGTTCCCTCTGCAACACCAACCTGAGTGCCAGCAGTGCCAGTGTTCAACAAAGCATGGTTTTAATAACGCCAAGGTCGTGGGTTTGATCATTGTGTGGGCCATTCACCTAAGAATGACCCTTGTGGGTCTCTTCCAACTCAGAATATCTCGTCATTCTGTAACTAGGAAGGTTGATGCTGGGACATGCAAGGTGTCCGTGCTGTTTCTCATCGCTGCAGCATCAGAGCTTATGCTGGCCCACAAGTGCTGCAGAATTTTGTCAGAGGCCATTTAACAATAGCATTCTGAGAAAATGACCCTACAGCACCCTATATAACTCTCTGATGGTTAATGACTCCAGTCCCTGAAAACGCTAAACAGAACTAAATGTACTCTGAGCATTCAAAGAGGAACAACCAAACCCAAGCATAGTATCCCCTCTCCCTTGCTAGAGAGGAAAAGAACACAATTTCAGAAGTGCTCAATCCAGTCCATACAGGCAAGAAGTATTCATTCACGTATTTATTTTTTCAGACTTGTTGCTTATTTTCTCACTAGCTGTTGGTCCTCATTACAAGTAAAAGCTGATTTTCCTCAATATGACTTACTTCCATTAAGTTTCAGCCCTAAACATTCTACTGCTCAAATGCAGGCTCCGTGCATCACTGTGCTGATGCCTGCATAACCTAGTGTCACACTTTATTGCGTGTATCCAAGTGCTGGAGGGACAGAAACAAATAGGAAGAAACATTACAGAAAATAAGATTTTGATGGAGGAAGAAATGAGTTGGAACTGTGCCAGGCACACTTTGTCAGCACTAACAGCCATCTTGAAAAATTCAGAAACCCACAAATCCCACCATACAGAGCAGAAACTGAGTGAAATGGTATTACTACTACTTATGATGCAAGAGTTCAGGGAACAAAAGACAGATCTTTAGTAATGCTGTATTGAAAAGAGGAAATAAATGCCTCATGGAATACTCTGTCTGAGAACTAGAAAAAGTTTAAATGTACAACAGAACTGCTGCAAAATTCTATGATTAGTCCCACATAAACTGTTTCTACAATATGTTTTTCGTTATTTACAGACTTTTGTGATGTTCTTAATAGAGACATAAAAAGTTAGTACTCAATATATAAAGATCATGGTTCTGATTTCTTAACAGACAGAAGGAAATGCATAATTCCTTAATTCTAAAAGTAAACACATATTATAGTAATACATCCTTATGTATTTTTGTCAAATAGCCCTTAGCTTCATTCTGCCCTAAAATCAGGAAAATAAAAGACCATTTGTTTTCTCTTTAGTATGTTTTAAGGTTTCAAATATTTCCAAATTATGAATGCTCCTGGTTAATTTTCAAATTATTATTTTTTAAATTTTCTGTGTTTCTTTTGGATTACTGATGAATTTTTAGCATTTAGTTTCTATCCAACATCAGTAGGAAAGGAACTCTGTTCTCATGGAGTCTATTCTCTTTAGTAAATTAGATTTCTTCTAACCACATTATATATTAACCGTCTTAAAAAGTCTTCCAGGAAAACTTTTAGAGATTGTAACAGTACACAGTGCCCCATAGACTTCATGCTAGATCTGTTTCAGCTCTTCTGGTTTACTCCAAGCTTCCTCTGACCATAGCAATCCGTGAGCTGAAATCAATAATTTGTAAAATGTAGAAGAAATTGAATTTCAATTCTCAAAACAGTACTATGAGAGACTTGCTTATTTTTATTTCTACCCCAAAACAGGAACCTCAGAGCATTTGGTTACTAAACTAAACTAAGGAATTCTATGTGGTATTTCACTAAGAGAAACAATTCAGAATGACAAGAATTTATGTCTTAGAGAAGAAAATCTGCATTTCTACAGTGCATTCCATAAGCAACTCAGATAAATATGTCATAGATTAGCAAAAGAAAGCTCACAAAGGCCAGGACCTCCACTGACTCAGCAGGCAAGCAAAAAATTTATCAGGAGAAAAGTGGCATAAAATTGTGCTTTCTTTGCTCTGATAAACATGTATAGTATTGGAAAAATTGCCTTCTTTCTTGGTGTAACAGGACAAAGGAGGAGCACCTGTCCTTTTCTTATTTGATGATATCTGAAAGTGCAGCTCTAACTGAAGTAAAGTTACGTAGTTGTGAGGGCGAAGTGGTGGATAAGCATGCCTTTAATATCCCCATTTTCTGTGTACTTCATGGTCTCTCAGAGGCACAGGCAGAGGCAGTGGGGTTTTGTACCCCTGTTTGGCTGCAGAACTGAGCTAAGTGCCAAACCGCCACCCTTTGAGGAGGTAGAGCGGAGGTCGTGTTTGAGGAGATAAACTCAAAGTGCATACATAAAAAAGAAGGAGGTGTATGGATACTTCTCCCTTTTACATATTTGAGTGAGTCTGACAGAAGAGTCTGCTGCAGTGTTGTTGCGGGATAGGTAAGCAAAAGGATGAATTCATCCTTGCAGAGCAGTAATAATGAGAGATTGTGAAGAGGGTTTTGTGTTAATTTTAGCCACCAGAAATAGAATATTTTATCTCCTCTAGTAAATTTTATTTTCAATTTAATAGTTTTTAATGGACGAAATTGAATTTTTAATGTCTAATTAAATTAATAATTAGTATTTTGGAGGGCTAGATAAATTAAATTGAAGATTCAGAAAATTTTGTCATTTATTTGACCTTTCCATTACTCCATTTTCATGAAATATTGGCAGATTCCCCTCAAAAGGCAAACAATATGCTTGTAAGAAAGGGAAGAACTTCTATATGGTTAATACTACTGAAGTGAGCTATGGTGCTCCAGTTAGAAAATATAATAATATATATTTAATTCCAGCTGTGATGCTGGTTGTGTCATTGTGGGCTGCCACTTTGAAACTGGTGAAAATAAAATGAAGTTTCTTTGTCCAAGACCATTCACTTATCAGTGGTTCTGTTTTCTGGGCTATGTGGGGTATTTCCCATAAGCAAGAGAAGGGATTTATACAAATCTATTTCTTCTATTCCCTTCTGTCTCCAAGTTAAGGACTTGACAGTTCCTGGTTCTGACATATCCTGGTTTGATTATTTGGCAAAATCTGAAAGAATTTAAAGAACTCTGGTCCTGTGATCCTAGGGTGCCTTTTGTAAGCTGAGGTAGCTTCCCACTTCTCTTTTTTTTTTTTTTTTGTAAGAGGCTGGAAAGAATGATCATATTTAATTCCTCATTTACGATAAATTACTTCTTCTGAGACTGACTTCTGAGAAGAAGCTCTGGAGTAGCTATAACAGGCTGGAGAATCTGTCAGAGTTTTATTTATTTTATAACTTATCACAGGTAGTGTGGGTAAGAATCCACTCTGCTGCTGGAAAAGAACCACTTCCTCCCAGAACAGCATTTCACTTCCTTCTCTCTCCAACCTCCACAAAAGCTTAGACACTTCAGAAGCTGTCAGTTACTTTCACAGAAATGGTTTAATTCACCACAACAAAATAGACAGGAACATCAGAGAACAGAAAAAATAATGCAGGCAGGCCTTTTTGTTTATCTCACAGCTTTAAAATATGAGCTTTTCCTAAGCAAATTTAGTAGAGATTTTAATGAAATCTGTATATGTGTGGTTTATGTAGATCAATGAATTCACTTTTGAATTCAAAGCTTAACCTCTGCAGCTTGTATTCATCTTTATATGAACATGCACCTCAGTTGCACATTATTATTATTATTATCATCATTATTATTAATTTATTGTGCCTTACCTAAAAAAAAAATGCTATGAATACAGGCTGCCTATTTTACAAAAAAAAAAAGACAACAAAAGGTCTGTTTAATTCCATTTCAAGAAATGTGTGCTATTTATAAGCCAATACCTGAGGTTTAAATGCTAATCTCTTTTTGTTTTCTCCCATGTCCTTTCTAAAAGAAAAAACCATATATATGGATATATATATATGGATATAAATCCATGATTTATATTTATTCTTGTTTCCTCATTTCTATTTTTCACTACGGTATGAACAAGTTTTTATTTCACTACAATGCTTAGTCCTCTGCTTTTTTCTCACTCTTCCATTTTACTCATTTATGATTGCTTGGTATTTTATGTTCATCTATTCCTGCAGCTGCTATCACTGCTGCTTTGAAGTGTCCCTTAAAGAACTTTGAATTAACACAGATTTTAATTTAAAGTTCCACCCTCTCTTTTTCAGTGACGTTTAAGACGCTAATTATGTGATTATCAGTACACTGCGATCATTATGCAGTGAGGCTTGTTATTCTTGTTCCTATTTATCACTTCAGGACAGTCACTGCTGCGTGTGACACGGGGTAAGCAGAGTGATCTACACCAAAGCTAATATCCACAGTATAAATCTACAGAGAGCTGGGAGTTTTGGTGGGTGACGGTCGGAAGAGCCATTATCTGACTCGTTTCCTTCTGCCAGTAATGTGAATATGTCTTTTTCTGTCAGTCTTTCCCAGCGGCGTTACTCAGAACATTGAGCTTCCCCCTCACAGTTATTTCCACTGGATGTTGTGTCAGTGACCATTTGCTCATAGCCAGCGCTACCCCAGGACTTTGATAATGATTTTTCAACAAGGTTTGTGGAAGAGAACACCGAATACTTAATCAGCAATTATCAATGCAAAACTCTTCATGCAGATAACCTAGGAAGCAAATAGGTGTTTTGGTTGCTATATAAAGGAGTATTTCCTAATTGCTGATCGCCGTAAATTTTATCGTACATTTAGTTTGTTTTACAAACCTCACAGAGAATGAATCTCAGTAAATTCATTTTACACTGGCCCACTCTGGTCCTGATGTCCAGGCTTCCAAAATGTTCCTGTCATTATCTTATAGGTTCATCTTCCATTCAAAGAGCCCCAGTGCTGAAGACTGGAAAGTTTGTTTGATCAGTGTTCTCCTCCCGGCTGCATTCAAGAGTGTGCATCTGACAGAACAGAAGTGTACTCCATTAATTAAGTGTGCTGTTCCTTGGGCAGGTTTGCTCCCCCCGAGTTTTAACTAGTCCCTCCTCCCTGCATTACTGTAGATATTGAATCCCTTTTAATACTTTCCTGTCTGTGATTAAATTAGAAAACTTCAGATTAAAAACCTTTTCTAACCTTTGGTATTTCTCAGTAGCTGAAAGTTTTGTTGCATTTTCCTGCTAATTAACCGAATGATTGTGGAGCAATGGCACGTATTTATTCTAAGTTGTGCTTGTGGGATAATATATGGCTTTGTTGAGAACGCTGTGCAGAGTCTCTACCCTACCCCTTAACTTGTGACAAGTTTAATTTGTGTTTGAGATAAGCATACACATAGATGTTTGCCTGAGGTAACACCGAACTCCAAGTTCCTGGAAGCCTAGACCTTTCACCAAACAGGAGAAGTTTTATTTATTTTTTTTTTAATCAGTGATTTTTACTTTGCATTTCATTAAAAATGTACTCAGAAGACCTAATGGGGGTAATGTTTGGTCCTGCAGGATCACCTAAATATTTCTAATCTTGCAATTATTTTAGAGATTAAAAATTATTTTCCGTATTTCGTGTGTAAGAAACCATTATAAATGAAAACCTCTGAGGGTGAGAACAAGATGGAGTCCAAAACCTTTTAAATTTACTATCTTTTCCTGAGATTCGTTCCAACATCCCCCTACCAAAAATCGCTTTTTGTTGTTCTCTTTCTGCGTAAAATGTTCGCAAAGTCTATGCTCAATAGGACTAACAAGGCATTAAATAATAGTCAGAGTGTTTGATGGAGGAGGAAGTAATACAAAAATACAGACATTAGTCTTCCAATTCGGGTTTTTCATATATGTCACTAAAGCAAGAAAGCAGATGCTAATTTTAATCCTTCTATGACAATTTGCATTATTTGTATAAGGAGGGTGCCTAAGATTCATGAAGTCAAAGTGCTGAAAATTGTTCCTGGGCACTTTCAGCACACAAGTGAAGTTTTCTTGATAGGGAAAGTGAAAATCATCACGCACTCAATCATCCACACCACCCGAGACTTTAACCAAGAGGAGTCCGTAGTCCCACCACGGTGGGCAGCTCCACTGAGCTGGTGGGTGCGTCGTGTAGACTTCAGACACACACACACACTAAGGCAGATTTTTTCCCTTCTGGCTCAACCCTTGGTTTTCCTGAGCTGAGCCTCAGGCAGTATTCAACCAACTAATTTGTAGGGTACAGTGATGAAATACATTCCAGCAGAGTGCCTCCAGGGAGGGACCAGAAGAAAGAAATTGGGCATTTAAATTGGGCATTTAAAATCTTACAGTCTTAAGTTTCCTGCCCCTCCTGTGACAGCTTGGTCCAATGATTTAGTTGGGATCCATGGTCCTCATGTTCTGTGTTGGGACTCTTCACTGTCTCTAGGCAGGCTGTTGGTTCTCTTACCTCTCAAGCTCCAGTTTCAACCTTCCTTGTTTCCTTATGTTCCGGTGTCAACCACCTCTGGAGCCTTCTAAAGTAGGTGAAAATTCAACGTATCTGGGTGCAAGTTCACAGCTTGTGGCCCAAGGCTTCAGTACATCTAACTTCTAATGCAACATTATGCAAAGTGACCAATTTCCTTTATTTCTTTGTGTTTCTGGAACGTGAAATTCTTCACGCGGGCCCTATCCCAGCATTGTCAATGGAGAAAGTCCTACTGACATAGATTTGATGTTAAGCTAAAACAAAGAAGTCACTCCTAAATCCTTCTGAACATCTGTAGATATTATAGAAACTGGTTTTGGTCTAATTTGTTAAATTCAATGCTATGTTAGAATAGTTTTAGTCACGGCTTAGTAAAAAAACCTGATGAAGGCATTTCTAGTTAGTGTTGAATGAATAAGGATGTATGAATGTATCTTTTTTTCCCCCTTCTTTTCCTCTCATATGCTGCACTGGTGTTTAAGTTCTGGTGTAGGCCAGTTTGGGCATAAGCAGAGTACCCTAAAGGAGAATGTGTGAGGCAGGAGTTTTGTGCTAGTTGCTGTAGGCAGACATGGACACTGAAAACAGGCAGATAAAAGCAGACCATAGTTCTACAATTTAAAAAATGCACTCAACATTTGCACAACAGCATTTGAAACCCACAGTTCATTAACCTTTTCCTCTGAAGATTATAAAATAATCAAGATGAGCTTGACAAGAAAAGGACAGTGGGAGGAAGTTCTGAAGGACAGAAACCAAGAGGGTTTTCTGAAAGAAGGTTTATATCTTGCATAAACTAACTATAAAATCAAATACTAACTGAACTATTAAAATGTTAATTTCTAAAACATATTCAATATGGAATTTAAGACAAAAGCAAGGAGACATTTACAATTGGCTTTCAGATTTTAAAATCCACTTTTAAGCCAGTTTACAAGGATATTAGCCCACATAGCTGTAATGAATTTTATCTTCTATTTTGCTGGGAATATTTTAATAAAATCATAAAATCAAAAATAATTTAGCCCAGGAAAAGACCATTAAGCTCATAGAACCCAGCAGAAACCCAATTTTGAATTAAATAATGTAAGTTTACTGGTGTTGCCTCTACTTTCTGAAGATGTACTCCCCAAAAGGCTACAGTTATTTGGGAGAAAATTCTTAGGCACTGCACTGCACTGAGATGTAGAAGTATTTGCAGGGCCAAAAGACTGGAAGTAAACAATGAAGATCACAAAGAGGAAGTAAATGCAAAGTAACCTGCAGGCAGTAAGTAAATCCGTGTACACTGGAGTGGAAGTTTTGAATATGAATACACGAGAAAAGAAGAAGCTGCTGCTAGGGATAAAGTTGGTCACATGAGCTCAAAGTTTGTGGAAACTTCTGTGTCTGTGTAAGGGTCAGGTTTTAAGATCAGAGTTCTTCAAAAGTTTGTCATTATAAGCTTCCCTTTTGCATAGTGTCACCGTGCCCTTGGAGCTGTTTTTCTAACTTCTAACAAGTAAGAGTCTCTTTTCTTCTATTTAAAGGAAAATAAAATTAGTGTGAAATGATGTTATTCTGGGTATTTAAAAGAAGGTGGGAGCTGAGGGAAAATGCTAAAGAAAGAAGGGGAAAATGCTAAAGAAAGAAGAGGAAAAGTTAATGTGAAGCAGAGCCAGCTGGTGATTTTATAATTACATGACAGAAAATTCAACACTGTCCTTGGGTTTTGTAGGCAATTGAAACTAAAAGGTGTTACGTAGATCCAGATAGGAAATTTCATGTTCTCCAAATGAATGTTTTTCTTAGATGATAAGCACGTGAACATATGGTGCTGGAGTGGCAACTTCCCCTTTGGCTGTCAATGAAGGAAAGCTGTACTTTTTTCATATATAACTTTGTTGGGTAACAGCAGAGCAATTATTCTTGGAATTGAGGTAGTGATTCAGACAGTGTGAATAAAATACAAAAAGATTTTCAAAAGTGAAATGAGTGTCTTTCGTTTTTGTCAATATACTGTAGTCCCATATGAAAATTTGTGAACACCCGAGGTGAGTGGGTTGCCCGCCCCCTGGCCTCCATTTCCTTCAAATAGTTTGAGAAATTAGAAGGATTTTTCTCACACTCGAGGTACAAGTTTCATTTGTGGAAACCTTCAGAAAAATGTCTGGAATGTGTCTCAGAGAAAACTACTCTATTGTCAAATCCTTTGTCATAAAGAGAATTTGTAGATTGTGCTCTCCTAGAATTTTAATCAGACTTCAGTGGAGTTGTCAAAATTATTTAATTTTTTAATATATGGTAGCAGGCAAATGATTTGGGCTATTGTGTTCACTCTTATTATCACATGTACAAAACACAAGGATGATAAATTTTCCTAGAAATGACTTTGATGCTTGCCTTAAAAATAGCTTTTAAATCCTTTTCTTCTACAACAATGTGTCCAAAACATTTGTAGATTCATGACTGGTTGAAGATGCCATTCCTGACAATTCTTGTGCTCATTGCCCACCGAGGATCATGAAGAGTCAGGTGTGGTTTATATTCAGTTTTCTCCAATTTTGTGCAGAAGTCAGTTGCACAGGGGAGTCCAAAACTTCAAGTCCAAATAAAACTGGATCAGAGATATCTGATCTGGGGTTTGCATGGCAGCAACACTTTGCAAAACAAACTTTCCCTTTAGGTTCTTTTCTCATTTGTTGCCTTATTGTTGCTGTTGCTGTTGTTGTCATTGGGTTGTGGGTTTTTTATTTTCCAATCAATTCTGACTTATTGACTCTTCTCTCTGCATTATAATCAGATGTAAAACTATGTTCATTACTTTGGCAAAGGCTACTTTACAGATTTTATGTAATTAAACAAACAAACAAAAAAAACCCCACTGCGGCACTTTTTGACATGTTCAGCACTTTTTCTTCTCTGTTGTTCAAGCTGCCTTTACAGAAATAGCCCAGGTGTTAATCTGTGTTATTAGTGCCCAGAGAGGTAGTACTTGGGTTAAATGAAATAAGGAGCTAAAGAGAAACTACCAGTCCTATAAAGATAGAAACTTAACCATACTCTGTCATCTGTACATTTTGCTGGGAAAATATTTCCCGCCGTATAGAGCAGAATCTCAAAAAAATTTAGTTTTACCTCCAGACTAAAAATTCTTCAGGATCCTTGAAGAGGAACAGTGGGTTCTGCTTTGTGATTTTGAAAATAGTGATGACAATGACATCTTTTTTCCGCTCTCCCAACAGATCCATGAGATACTCCTTTTATTACTTTAGGTAGACAATAAAATGGGAAAGTGGCTGAAATAAAAGCATCTTCCCCATCCATTCTAATGCGTTTGAGAAGTGGGGGAATTGCTGTCTTTGTAATTATACCCTTAGAAAAAATTTTTAACTCTCTCACCATGTCTCTCATGACATGAACCCACTCACACCACTCACCCATTTAATCAGAGTCTTCTCTCTGCTTCACATTCTGTGTCTGCTTTTTCTCTCTTAATGACCATGACAACATAATGCTAATGGACAGAATTTATGCTAAGTACTAAGAAGCTAACTAATATCTGAGCTCAAAATCAGCACCTCTAGAAAGTTTAGCTTTTCTAAATAATCGCATAAACTATGAAAATTCACAAAAATAGCACATCTACAATTCCGTTCTATTTGCGGAGCTATTAATAAGGACTTTCTTGTTGATGTTTTCTCTTCGAACACCCACTCTGCTGAGAGTAGTGTCTTCTCCTGACTTTTAAGGTGGAGTTAAGTCAGCTAGAATCAGTGTCATCCTAAAAGATTTCACCACCCTGTTCTGGGATATACAGTCTTCAGACAGCAGCCTGCCATATTGTGGGTGGATCCACCTCTTCCATCTGAGGGTGAATCCTAAATCAGCTTCATTATAATCATTCATCCTTTGTCTGAGAGAATTCAGTATCTGCCCTGCCTCTTTGGGAAGCTGTACATTTCAACAACCTCCATCCACTGGTGTGGGCAGCCAAGTGTTGATTTAAGTGCCATTTTTCTTAGTGGGTATTTGAAGGGAGCAGTTGGGATATTCAGTTTTCCCTGGCATCAGACTGCAGCAGGATGAGGTACTACGATTCATCAGCCAGATCAGAAATCTGAATAATTCAAACAGGTGTTCCAGTACAGGAATGCCTCAGCTCCAGATCACCACAATGAGTAATACCTCAGCACCACCTGCCTTCTAAGCCTGGGCTTTGCTTTTCTACCCACACAAGAATTTGTATCCATAATGTCCATTGCTTCAAGATTTAATACTGAGATTCTCTTTCCTTTCTGCTTTGCCACCTTTTCCTTCACTGTTGTGAAAGTCATTTCTTCACAAATACTTTCCTCTGTAGAAAAAAGGCTTAAAAAATCAAGAAGTCTTCTAGAAATAATTTTTTTTGGACAGTCATACTTTGTAAGGGGTGATTTGTTTTGGAGAAGTGATTTAAAGGTTTCTGGGTTTTTGGATTTTGGTTTTTTTTTCGAGATAGCACAATAGCAGGGATATTGGTTTTCTTGTCTGACACGTACTTTGCTATTCACAGACATTGGGGACAATCCCACCCCTTGGTTTAGAGCCATGATGGCATTTGGAGAAATTACTTCAAACGTAATTTGTCAGGTCCGAATTCTTGCTTGATGGATAAATTTGTCAGCATGACTTTAATGAAAGCTTAAATTTAAATAATAAAGTGAATTCTGACATGTGCAGTGATCCATAAATCTTCAGTGGTACAAAATGAGTACTACTCAGGTTGTGGCATAATAAAATACAAATATGATACATAAACCTTTCAACAACAGAAGTGTCATAAACCAGAGATATTTTTGCCGTCTTATACTTTGAGTTAGTTTTATACGATAAAACCCCAAAAACTACCCGTACAAAGCACAGCACTGTGATGGCTGCTACACAGGAAATCAGCTACAACTTCTCAAATTATAATGCATTCCAAAATGCCAGCTGGAATGCTGGCATTCCCAGGAAATTTAATATTTTAAGATGCTGGAAAGTAAATGTACAAAATATTTGTTATCTCCTAGCTGTTAAGATCCAATCCCCCAAATAATGTCCATGTGAAACTCAAGAATGTCTAAAAACTGAACAAGTAAACTAAGCTCTCTGGGTTAAAATGGTTGTTCAGCTCTCTGCAGCCTCTGAAAACGGATACTTCGCTGTGCCCTTAAAAAAGAACATTTTTCTGCTTTCTTTGCTGTTCTCTTCCTGAGCCTTACAGCTGCTTCATTTCCCTCTCCTGTTTCTCTGAGTAGGCTTAGCAGAGGCAAACCCCCATATTTCCATTCCAGAATTCTTTGCTTGTTGTTTTTCCTTCATGACAACTAAAAGAGATGATCAGAAGGACAGGAACAAGTAAAACAGAATCACATGAAAAGTAAATCTCCTTAGCTTATCTTGGCAGAGCATAAATAGCTATACAGTCTTCTGAATATAACTAATTTTTCTGTGTTCTGAATGCCATCAACTGAAATTTGGCAAAGTTCCTTTTTTTTATGGGCCCTTTCAGGTCTGAATCATATTCTTTAGAGACACTTCTCGTTCACTTAGTTTTGTCTGAAAATATGAAGGACATTGGTTTCCTTTGAGTGTTCTACTGTGAACAGAAGTAATTAATTTAATGCATTTCCAGGCAATATCTAGTATCACTAATCTTAGGCATGCAATTAACCTTATCATTACTTCTTGCTCTGTAAATTTAGTGAGATTTAAAATGAAACTTTTTGTGACTATGTCCTTGATATTTGGTTTTTATATATACCATGTGTGTTTAAATATAATACATCATTCTAAGGTGAACAATCTAGAACAATAATTTTGAGATAGCTAGCTAAAGAACAGTAAATATATGAAAGCTTGTGTATACATCTACATTTGGTGTGTGCTTTTGGTACTGAGCTGAACTGAAGCCCCTCACCATAGCAGTCACTTGTTCAAGGTGATTGTGACACAAACTGTAAACTGTGGCATAAAAACAATACCCTTTGGGATTTGGGAATTACAATTAAAGAAAATCTGCCATCTCATGCCACAAAAAACCATGGTTTTGAAGGATTTGGCTGTGTGCTTTCAGAACACTTTTGTGCATACACAGAAGGTCTAGCACGTGATTGGCGCAACGAACGCAATACCGACTAGTCTGATATGCCAGCTGTCTTCAACTGACCAGCTTAGGTTTAATGAGAGAATATAGGATTTGGGATCTCAGCTGACAGGAAACAATTGGCATCACTGATATTTTGCTTTAAGCAACAAAATTTGACGGGAAAAATTGTGCCCAGACTGTCGTCACAGTGACAACATAGTGAAATGCGTATAAGGTTTCTGCTGAAGGCCCAGCCTCTTCGCTCTTTAAAGGGTTGATTCTGCTTGTGCAAGTAATCTGCAACTTTCACAAGTGAATCAGTGATCAGAAATGCAGGAAAAAGCAAGAAAACTATCCTGAAGTACTGCAGCACCCAGGGACCTGCTGTGGTGTGGTGACTTGTGCTGTATGTGTCTCTATGTATAACTATGCCAAAGGAAATATCCTATGTATTTATGAAGGTACCAAACACGATCATGTATTAAACACACTTCAGCGTGTTTTCTGTATTTCTTCATATATTCTCAGTGGCATAAGTGCTTTTATTACTGCCCATATTAATGTAAAAGATCTTTGGAGTGCCTCAGCTTCAGAGAAGAAGAAAAGAAAATGACAGTGACTGTCGTGAAACATAGAAATCATTGCTAACTCTGTTGAGGGTGAACTTTGAGGTGGCCACATATGACACCAGGTGTTGTTTTAAAGGGTGTCCTTTGTCTTGAGTTGCAGTTGGGGGTCATGATTAAAAAGATGCTAATTACCTCCCTTGGGTGTTATTCATAGGTTGTCTTAACCCCTTTCATAAAAGTCTGGTTCCATTATTCACTGCCAGTAGGTTTTCTTATTGGGAGTTATTAGTAAGGTTCTGGTCATTGTCACAACCTGCTAGCTCAAAATTAAACTGACTCAGAACTTCCACATTAGCAGATACATGTGGTGGATCCACCAGTTAATTTTGAAACTGTGATATTGGATTTATTAATATCTATTAATAGACTGGCTCACCATGATCAGTAATAAAGAGACTCTCTGGGTTTATGAGGGCAAAGCGTTGAGAGTTTTGCTATGTATCTTGCAGATGGCAAACTTCTGCTGAGTGAATGTTCAGAATTGACAGCTTTCTGGTAAGAAATTAAAACACAGCAAGAGATCTGTAGTCAAACTCAAGCTCAGGTTTTGTATTTGATCTTTGCATGGAATGAAACATCTTCTATTTTCGCATCACAGACAAGATTGCCAAAGCGAACTGAGAGAGAAAGCCGCCAAGCAGCCTGAAATTTCTGGGTAAGTCTGCTTGAGGTCTAACACTTAGTGCTGACCACAGAATAATAGACAAATATTGCGGCATTTCCTTTTCCAGTCTTTTGACACAGGCTGGCATCATTCATCCCACAGTGCCAGGTCTCTTAACACTCATCTTTTAACTAAATTGGTTTAGATATGCACACGAAGCAGGTGAATCACATGTGAATCATTTAATACATGGAGCTTGTCCAGAAATTCCATTCAGGTTCTTCTCTTCACATAGGAAGTTATTATATAGAAGTATCAACTCATGTGGTTTATATCGAATCAAGATTTAAATATTTTCTGACAAGTTAATTACATATAGTTAACTGGAAATCAGTTAACTGATTCCAATCCTGTGCCAGCAGTACAGCAGAAACACGTCACTGAACACTCAGAAAATTTTAACTAACTTACAAGGTTCTAAATACCATTTTCATAAGTAATGCCAAAAATTTTTAGTCACGCAAACCTTTCTTTCCCCCCTATATACACATCTTATATGGATGGTTACTGGCATGCCCATTTTTTCCCCCTGCTTGCCTACCCTGCTGGAGAGGGGTTTGCCCCTGCTTTCTGCAGTTCCCTACCCTGAACTGAGCGTCCTTCTTCCACCACACCCCGTACTGTCACCCATCAGCTGCGGCACAGCCTGGTCACTGAGTGGACAGGGACCATGCTGTGTCAGGCCTACAGAGGGTTGCAGTTGGCAGCAAAGTGATTTCTTCCAGTGTCAGACATAGACTGAGTGCTGCCCTCAGTGCTTTACCACTCCCAGATCTCTCTCTGCAGTCACAAATTTTCTCTTACAGCATCTTATACATCCTGTCAAGTTGACTCCTGTAAAAAGCTGAGATGACCTCCTGTTTGCTCTTGAATCCATCTGATAGTTATACTGTGAAGTTTCATTACTGTTCATTTCCTCTTGAAAGTTTCTAGGGTTTCTGCAAACATCCTTTCAGGCAACTATCTTTGTGTGTTACCTTTGGGGTATTACATTCATACGTGCCTCTCACATTCACATCCCTACTGCATCTTCTGGTATTACAGAGACTATGTTCCCAAGAACAGATGTGTGAGTTCCCTCAAAAGAAGAAATACTATTTCAGTATAATACTAAGTTGTGGTGGGTTGACATTGGCCAGGAACCAGGTGCCTATCCAGCTGCTCCCTCCCCCTACTTAGCAGGACTGAGAGCAGGCGGGAAATACGATGAAAAAGTTTTTGAGTTTCCCTGTTTGTCTACTCTGCTGGAGAAGGGCCTGCTCCTACTTTCTGCAGTTCTCTACAAAGTATTGTTCCATCCACTGGTAAGATGGCAGTCCATAAGTCCATGAGATAAAGATGGAGATCCCTTAACCAATTACTGCCATGAGCAAAACAGGCATGACTTAGGAAAATTTAATTTAATGTATTTAATTAATCAGTCTGTGATGAAAGCAAGCATTATGAATGTTTAATTCTTCTTTGTGTTGTCTCAGACCCAGATTTTGAAGAGAAAATTTTTGAGGAAGTCCCTGGAAATTTATTTTCAAGCTCAGTGGAGGAGGAAGGAAGTCAATGGCAGGTACAGCTGAAGCCTGTAACCCACAGTCTGAAATACAGGTACGGTCGGGTATCTAGTAGCTTTACAAATACTATGACAAACCTGCTAGCAAAACCTTCAAAACTGTGCTTTTGTAGTGCCTTTTTTCAGCATTCAAAATCCATTTTTAATCAATTTCTTCTGTTCAGATGAGCACGTATATCCTGTAGCTTCTGGGCAATAATTTAGTATTTATTTCCACACGTGCTGATGGTGTGCTAAGGAAAGCTTACGGGTCATCAGCTCCTAACTGTAGCTTGAGGGATGCCTACCTTTGTGCATCTTCAGGTGGTGAGGGAAGGCCCAGAGGTTTTATGTAGAAGTAAAGCTGGTGTATGTTGAAAGGAAGTTGGAAAGGACTATGAAGTGACTCTTCCCAGTGAAATATCCACCGGTGTATTTAAGGGCAATCTATGGATATGGAACTATGTTGTGGAAACCAAGCTAAACCCACTGTGGAAAACACAGTCAGATCCAAGATATTTATGTTCTTCATAAAGAAATAAAAGGGATTTCTAGGATGGGTATGAGATTGATGGTATAGAAAAAGGGTATTATGCCTTTCACGAAACTTTTCTTCCAATAAAAATGCTGCCTTTTTATCTATCCACACTTTTTCACTGCTTTCTATCGCATCTTAGAGACGTTGTGTTTGACATTTGCTGTATCAACATTCTATGGTAGTAAACTTGTAAAAAAATATTGAAATGAATGGAGCAGTCATTAAGAATTACTGATCTAATTTGCCTGAAATGTCTATTTATAGACCTCAAACCCACATTTAAATTCACTGCTTTTCTTAGATTACAATGTTCTACTTTTTTTTTTTTTTACCTTTTAAGAGGTACTATACATTTATGAAACTCACACTCAAATTTAAGTTTTGAAGAACATCGATCTATCTTCTCTTTTGAAGTTAATTTTCTATTCTTTATAATTACCATTGAAATACATACCTTGTAGTGCTCCTACTCTATTGTTTACACTACTTTAAACACCAGTAGTAGTTACTGCTGTAGTGTTTGAAAGCAAAACTTTTTTTATGGAACTTTCCCAAGTATCTTATTGTTCGTATTTCAGAATTCGACCTTATTTGTCAGATTCTCTGACACAATAATATAATAAGTATATGCCAAAAACATTGTAGAGCTATTGTGAAATAATTTTTCTCATAATACCAGTATTTCAAGTTTTTAATGCCAGAAAGTCTTCATTACAAATGAAGATTTTGAAAAATTTCATTAAATTGAGCTGTTTTCTCTGCACTCTTCTAACATCACTGGCTTCAATTTCAAAATAAAGTGTTTCAGTAGTTTCAAAACCAACCATTCCCATTAAACAAAAGCTGGTCCTGATGGGGCTGCATTGCTTTTTTCTCCCTTTCCCCTTAACATATTTCTGTCAAGACAAAGCATATCCTGATTCAACCCGCTGAGCAGCTTACATTCAGCTTTGAGCAATTATTGGCTAATTCAAAATGCATTGCAAAAATACTACATATCCTGGTGTACAAGTATCTCAAATTTCTGCAAGGATTTCTTGCAAGAGGTTAATTTATTTGACTGTTAACAAATGTTTTTGTAAGGCAGAGCAACATATTATGTTAAGGACCTTTGAAAAAAAGTTAAATAATTCCAAAGTTTTTATCCCTTTATGAGGAAATACAGATCTGTTCCATTTGACCCACAAAATGAAGGGGGTTTTCTGTATTGCAATAATATGCAAGAAAAACTGTTTTTTTCATGTCTTCAAACATAAAATTATTGGGTATTTTCCCATGTTATCGGTGTACTGATTTTTACTGAGAATATTGCTGTCTTGAAGACCAGGGGAATATAAAATAATTTTTTGATTATTAAGTTCAGTATGATGACTACAGGGAAGTTTCTGAATAACTCACATTAACAAGGCCTGTTTTGCTTTCTACTTTTTCTGCTTTTTGTCTTGCATTCTTCTTTCTTTCCTGTGTTGTTCAGTTTAGGTTGTCAGAAATCACAGAGATATGAGTTTCAACAGCTGCCAGAACAACTACTATCTCTAGTTTACCTGGGTGAAGTCCAAGTTCTGAATTAATTGTTTGAATTCGTGTATTGCTGTCAACACAGCTGTTCAAAACTGCAGTGTTTCCTTACCTTGGTTAATATAACTGTTGGTACCAGTTTGCAAATGCTTCAAGATATAGTGCAGCTTTCAGTCTGTTCTGTGAAGTATTTAAGCAAACTGAGCTATACTGCAGTACTGGAGAAAAAATAAATGCTAAATTTTATTTGACTGGCAACTCAGAGCAACTCAGCTGCAAAAGAGGTGGAGAAATAAATTTTGAGGCATTGAGCCAAATCAATTTTAGAAACATCCACACGCTGAGTGGATATTCTTTATCTTTGAGGATTATAAGTTTTTCCATCAACAGAAGTTTATGTACAGATGACTAATTATGAAATTTGATACCTGTGCTAACACAAAACATCATCACCCATCTAGATGAACTTCTTTCATCTTAAAATTACAGCAGCGTTCTTTCTTATCATGGCAGCTATAAATGGCTAAAATAAAATACTGGTCCCATAAGAAGTTTATACAATAACAAGACCAATTTAATGGGAAATAACCCATCTTTCCTGCTTCTAAATTCCTAAAAAACCCTCTTCTTCCGAGAGGGAAGCTTAGAAGCTCAGCATTTGTATTATCTCCTTGGGAGGTTACTTGGTAATTTCTTGCACATTTCCTTCCATGTATATCAGTAGAAGCCTAATATCCCTGAATTTTAAAACTGCTTTCTATGATGAGGTATGGAGTAGAAACTCCTCTATGCCAGCCCATTCATTTCCAGAACTAATATTGTGTTCATGAGAGAGCAAACGGCCTAGACAACTTTCCTGATAAATTTAATTTACAGAATGTAAAGGCATTGGCTTCTTTTAAGAGAAGAAATTATGTTCTTGTGTCTCCCTCTTGTGGCGTGAAAATATATTGACCAGAAATTATTAATCATAAGAGAGCCATTGGAAAAGAACACAGAGCTTCATGGTTTCAGATTTGTTCATTGCTATAAATTTTATTATGTTTCTGCTCTAAATTTTTTTGTGCTCTTTTAATTGAACTGTTGAGAATTCTCCTAGAGGTGCAGGGAAATTTTCGAGTCAAAATTTTGGCCAGATTTTTAAAGAAAACACTGCTACTTAGCTGAATGCAAGGAGTGCCCAAAGATAATAAAATGTTTGTAAGTGCTGAACCTATTGAAGCTGTTGTGCAACAGGAAGTATAGTTCAGAGAGAAGTGAAGGCACAAAGCTGTCCTTCAAACATGAGCTAATAAATATGCAGAATTTATCAGCAGCAAACTCTTAAACCACTGAATTACTTCCGCTCTTGAAAGGCACTAAGACAGAATAAGCACACACCCAGCGAAATCAGTGCAGTCACAGAGTTTTAGTCTCCAATTTCAAAACACAGAACCAAGTGTTTGAGGGGCTGTTTTGTTCCAGACTTTAGACACAGTACAGCAAACAAGGGAAAATGCCCTTTGACTTTGAGCCAGAGGGTTTTCTATCTCTGCTTCTCTAACCGCAGTCCTAAAAACTCACTTGTTCTTTTATAACCTGAGAAAAGACGTATTCTTATATTCTGTAACCTGACCCAGAAGGGATGCTCCTGGGAACCTGTTCTGGCTATGTGGCAATGTAGGGGATTTTTGACTACATGTCATAAACAGCATCCCCCGAAGGAATGAGAGATGGGCTTCAAAACACTCTGTCTTGTTACAACAGAAGCAAGAGTCTGAAGTTCACGTGTCACAGGTGAATGCCTTAACCACAGAGCTTCAAAGCAGACAAGTGTCATCTTGTCTAGTGAATAAATATCATAAGTAGAATAGTTTTTAACAGAAGAGGCTGCTAATAAGCAAGTACAGGATTCCTGGCCTGGTAGTTAATGGCATTCCAGAAACCTAAGCTACACTTTCTCCAAGTGTGAGGAAGTGCAGGTTTGAAAACAGGAGTAATGCCTACAAGGGAAATGATCTTATTTGCTATCAGACGTAAACCATTTGCCCCGTAAACCTGTCAGACAAAGAGGGTAAAAAAATTTCCAAGTTACCAGAAGCTTTCTGTGATATCTGACATACCTGGTCAGAGAATTGGTTTTCCCCATGCACAACTTGGTAAGAGACAAGATCCTTTAATTTTGTCCCTGGTAAGTTCCACTTTCTCATTCTTGTACGCAAGAAAGATGTTCAAAATACTGTTTGAAATACTATTTGAAATGCTTAAAAAAGAAAACCAGTCAGAAAGTAGTTTTATGCTAGAGCAGCAGTATGTCAGATATGAGTTAATAGAGAGAAAAATGATACAGCACCTATAAAAATCAGTGTAGATGTTGAATTGTGCGTAATTTTTCCTGTCACTACATGGGATTAACATTTCTTTATCTATCCTGACAGTACTTCAAGTCTGATATAGATGTTTTATGGGAATGTCCTTTGTTCTTGCTGTGTATTTCCACAGTGCAATTTTTGCTAGTAAAATTACAGTGCAAGTGATACCATCTGTACAAAAGCCTATATTTGGACATAGGTAGCAATAAGAATGCCAAATAAAATGTAGAATAAAAGTTATATTATGGCTGAAACAATAGTACAACAGGTATTTAGCATTTTTTCTTTAGGAAATGTATTCAACAACTAGCCTAATTTTGCCCTACAGAAACTCCTACTGCAGATATGTAAGGCAAAATTTCAGTCTGACTCAAAGATCCTAGGTTAGCACTTTAAAAAGCTGTATTTTAATTTTTAGGCGGAATATAGTGATTTAGAACAACTGGTGGGCACGAAGCAATAAAATCATTGAGTTGTTCCCTCTCCTTCTACTGGAGAGCTAGAGAGCCGACTGTCCTACTGTGACCGGGAAGCTAAATTGGTACAAAATTAGCACCTTTCTCCACTGGGTGGCAGCCCAAGCTCTTCACAAACCCGAAAGCAGCAGCTGAAAAAACCAGCGTCACCCTCACACATCCGCACTTTGTAAAGGTCCTGAGACTTTTCTGTGCATCAAGTGCATCAGGTGTTGGCCCCTTCACCCTCAGGGACTCAGAGCAAGACGGTCTCTCTCCTACAAATGGCTCTTCAAAAAGGCAGTTCCCATTTCGTTCTTAATTAGTTTGTTATTAGTTCACACAAACTGTTTTTTAAAGTGAGGATTCTGAAATTAACACCTTCACTGTGAACACTATCTATTCACAGAATTCACTGGAGACATCTAATGGGCTTAAGTAGCTTATCTGCAAACTGAGGGGAAAACCAAGCACTGTGTCCCCCATATAGCCTTGTACTCTAAAGCACACTGAAGCACCCCTGAACAAAGTGAATCTTTACAGCAGTGAGACAGCACTTTCAATCTGCTGTCCTAGGAGGCTCATGCCCGTGACTGCTGTCATCACTGTTGTCTGTTCAGCTGTAGTCTTTTTAAGCCTCACAAGTGGTGAGCCTCTCTGGCTCTGCCTCCCGTGACTATGCTGAGGGATGCATTGCTAAGATTTCTTCCTTCAGCCAGCAAGAAACAGAGGCCACAACAGCTTCAGGTGACGAGGATCCCATTGTCTTATCAGAATGGTAAAGACAATTGCGGTCCTGGCCATGCCACATAAAAAGTAAATTTCCTTAGGTGTTGGAAGTCTTTCTGTACTTTCTGTTGGATACAGTTTCACTTTCTCTCTTTTAGCCAATTTTAATGGATTTCACAAGCAGTTGCTTGGCCTCACTGCATATATCCTAACTTATTCACTGTTTCACTAAAAAGCAGTATAATACAAGAAAGAAAATCTTATATGGCTCTGGTGTACAAGCCATATTCTTTTCAATAAAAGTCTGTTCATTTAATCTAAAATGTGTAACCTTGGATTAATTTAGACACTTTCAAAGATTTCTTTAGGAAATATTTCACTGTTTTCCTGCAGTAAATAAATAAGGTAATGGACCCTTTCTTTTTCCATGGACAGGCCCAGTAAACAGGGTAACACTGAAAAAAAGACCCTAGCTTGGAGTTTGCCCTGATTTGATCTCAGAATCACATGTCAGTGTGCTAGAAGCTTCAGAGATACGTCATGCAGAAAGACATATTTTATACCACTTTTCAAGGTCTTTTGCATCATCTAATCTCCAAATCAAGAGACCTGAGATATTTATGAAGGCAAACCCAGGAAAGAATAACCTGTTAAGGAAAAGGATAATCTCCGAAGAATTTATCTGCACCTTAATCTATAGCCCTTATATTGCATCAAGTTTAGGGACTCAGTTTGAGAACCTAAGAGTCCTTGAAAAGCTTTCAGTAGAGTTTTCCTTTAAATGTTTTCAGCAGAGTTTGTTTGGAGATTGTCACTGAAATGGGTGTTTCATATCAGAAAACACACGAAACAAAATGAAAGCTATCTTTAGTTTCACAGGATGAAATTTCAGTTCTGAAACAGAGGTATTTCCAATAAAACTGTCTTTGGGAGTTGCATGGGGTTTTTTGTTGCATCCAAGCTACAATGAAAATATCCTCTTACGTTAGTTTCTTTATTACTCTTAAAAGATGGGAAGTATCAAAGGCTTCTGCATCACTTTTGCGATGTAAGCTGCCCCAGAGTCCAATGGCTCTGATAGAGCAAGCTGATGTAGCTGATTGTAGCCCACCAGGAAAGGTTAAGCTCTTCACACTCTCTCCTTAACTGCACAGGAGGTTTCTCATACCCAAAACAGAGATACTTCATTCCTAATCTCTAGGAGTGGTGTCACGAGCTGTACAAAAAGTCCAGCCAGAACAAACCACAGACCTTCCCCCCTCAGCAAAGGTCACCATGGACATGTCACCAATGGCAGCTGTGCCAGCCCTGTATTGTGTATGCCGAAGCTCATTTTGCAGCATTTACTCAGATTTCCATGAGTTACCTGGCGGGTTGTGGTCACATCTGTGATGGTGATTGCTGACTGCATTTTGAGACAACAGGCTTTCAAACAATGACAATTTTTTTTGAGGAACTTTTTCAAGAGCGAGACCCAGACTGTGATATTTGCTTCTAAAGGAAAGCTAAAGGACCTCAGCTTCATCTCCAGATATTTTAACTGCACTTGAAAAGTCTCCCACTGAGACAAATTGCCTAATACCTGCAATGCAGCACACCAAGAAGAGGACTAACCTTTCTGTGCCTGTTGCCTTGTAAGGTGGTGTGCTGTCAAAGGGTCTTCTCACCTTCTGTGGAAACAATCTGGTCTCTGCCTGCCTGCAAGTGGGTCTCTGTCCTCACCTACCTCATGAAAGAGGGATTTCACAGTTAATTTTTGTGAAGTGTTTTGCAATTACTACCTGACAGATGCCTAAATATGGGCCATGGTTAGTATAACAGAGTAACTAAAATGACCTTTACAGAATCATTTTTGCTGTAAAAACCTCTCCTCTCAGTGTGCTCTGTTTTAATGTTCTCATCTTCTTTCCATTTAATTCTCATCTCATACCTTTTGTTTCTTTTCATTGACCCTTCTGGACAACTGTTTTTGGGAAAGCCTTTTTATATATCTCTTTCCCTTCACTCTCTGATAGATACTATCATCTTTTAAAGAGCAGGCGCTCCCTCCCTCAGCTAAGTACTATCTTGGCAGGCAACTGGGGAGGAGGAGTCTTCTTTAAAAGGCTCTGAAATTGTGTTGTTAAAAAAATATATAAATAAAGCAACAAACCTTTTAATAGGGCTTTGAACAATCATCCCTTTCATTCCCTTATGGCCTTTTGTGCTTCTGGCTTTTTTATTATTTAGTGTGCTTCAAAAAAAAATTCAAATGTTTTATGTTAAGCCATTAAGAGTTTATTTGGGTTGAAAATAAATAAATAAATGGGATGCTAGCAGTTGGGACTGTGAGCACACGCACAGTTGCCTGGCAGAGGCAACCTATAGGAGGCACATCAGAAGGCCAGAATAAGCTTCAGTAAAAGACCAGAACAAAAGCATCAGCAGCATTTGTTTCTGGTTAAGTACTTTTGCATAAGCCTGACTACTGGAGTGGTTTACCCAGCTTTTATCTATTTCAAATTCACCTCAGTCCCCCCAACCCTCTCTTCAAAACCACTCCAGACTGTAATTCATGGTAATTACATGGAACAGGAGTGAGCACAGGATTTTTAAAAATCTTTTTTTGTTTTATATTTTAAACCACCTGATGGGAGCATATGACAGGTTGGTATCCAACATTGCTCCTGGAGTTATTAGATACCTGTTTTTTCCATGACCTCCCTGACGTTTTGTGTGTGTATATTTTGATTTATTTTTTGAAGTGATGAGTATGTTTTGTGAACAGCCATAAAAAGCATTATGTTCTTTTTTTTTTTTTTTTTTCTACCCCCTTCCATTTTTGTTTGCCAGCTTTGCTTGTCATCCCCAGAGAATTCTGTTTCAGGCTGGTGACTGCAGCTAGGTCTTCTCTCTGTGAGTAATTAGTATCAATCTTGCTTCATCTCAGTTCCCTGGTGAAGCTATTTGGGAGAGAGGGAAGAGTCTTTGGCATTAAACCCATTATTAGCTTCACATCTTAGCTCCCATGTGATCTATATTTGGCAAATCAACATCAAAACTTAAACGTCCTAACCCTCTTTCTCCATGAGACTGAGGTATATGGCAGTTCTTGAAAAGCACATATATAGACTGCAGCTGGTCTTCCTAAATTAATAGATTGCAAGAGGTAGATGGAAGGAGCTTCTAATCAGAGCCCGACTTTGCTGTCTCAGTTTTGAGACCCATGAATAAAACAACGTGATAATCCTTGTGAAGTTGAATGTAGTCACTGACAGTCCAGACCTCAAAAATTTAGGGAATAGGTGTCCATCCCCAGACAGGATCCAAAGGAAGGAAAATGCCCAAAGGACACCCTTCAATGAGTGCCATTTTGTATGTGGGACATAGAATGTCAGGTTGCAAATGACAAAAAGAGCTTCTGGCACACGTAACCTCAGGTACATCAAAGAACAGAAATCCACAAAACAAAACAAAAGAACGTGAAACTGTCTCTCTAACACAGTGACATCTCCACATTTTTCTCACTTGCAACAATGCTGCTGATTTTTACAGAATCATAGAATATCCTGAGCTGTATGGGACCCACAAACATCACCATAGTAAAAAAAAAAAAAATCTCTTGGAATTATATGAGGGAGTATGATTTGAACACCATTTTAGTTGCTAGATTCCTTTAACTCATGGAATTTGGTAGCGTTCCCTATAAAAGCAAAATGTACCTTTCAAAATTTTGTTACAGGATCAGGAACACAGAAGACAAAGTCATCAGATACTTGGACTTGGGAGGCTTAATATTTTATAGACCTGGTTCTTGTGTGCAGC
Source organism: Oreocharis arfaki (assembly GCA_013398015.1). Classification (NCBI taxonomy): domain Eukaryota; kingdom Metazoa; phylum Chordata; class Aves; order Passeriformes; family Paramythiidae; genus Oreocharis; species Oreocharis arfaki. The sequence goes on along the minus strand of VZRR01011986.1, from coordinate 175,477 downwards.
CTTCTGCATGCTGGTTCTGACCTATTCAAAAGTGGGTACTAGGTCTCAGAAAAAGCTTAAGAGGAAGACTTAACTGAGGCTTTCTCAGCCCGTAAAAGGGATTATAAACTTTCTGACCTCATAGTGATATGTGAAAATAGTCAACTTACTGCATTCTGCAGTATTTTGGTAGGTTGGGTATGTGTTCCTGAGATAGAGTTAATTGAGTGGAAAATTGAGATTATTGGGAAAGGGGAAGACTATATGTATACTTTTCTATAGTACATTACTAATTTTAATAAGATGAGAAGAACTTATACTGTAAACTTGAAATTTAAAAAAAATTACAAATATCAGTGGAAAACTTCCTATTGGCTCCAGCGCTTTTTAAAATCTAGACTAAAAAGCAATAACAACAGGTGTAGTATCTTCAGTTATTACAGACAAGTGAAGGTTCACTTGATATCTGGAAGTAATTGCTTTTGGAGAATGGTACTGCTTGACAAGGCACAACTCTGACGAACAACTGGTTGATTGTCGGATACTGAGAAAATCATATTTGTCTTAAAAATCCTGAGTTACTTGGAAAATTTTACTTCTAAGATCATTCACCATTCATATTTTAGAGACATTGTTTTCAAGTTTGCATGAAAGAAATATATCTAGGTATCTTAAGAGTTTGTGTATTTCTGAAAAACCTTTACATTTGCATGAAAGAAATATATCCAGGTATCTTAAGAGTTTGTGTATTTCTAAAAAACCTTTACATTTTAAAAACTGTATTTTTGCTATCCTATTATTGGTCATGGACCATTCAGCTGTTGAAGAATATCAGCAGCTGAATGTGCTTCATGTCATACCTGGAAGTATCCTTTCTCCTGGAATGTAGATTTTGAAGAACCTAAGTCACAAACCTGTAAAAGTTTATAAAGCTGTAGATCAAGACACCAAAAAGAAAATTCAGACTTGAGTTTATTTTACAACATAATGCCCTTGTGTGTCATACTTTCCTCTCACAAACATACATCGCTGGTGTTTTATAACACCTATATTTTAGACCTTTGAAAACATATTAAAAAATATTTACTAGAGAACTGTTAAGGAAAAAAAAATTGAGCATGGGAGGGGATGCCTTGGATATAAGAAGTGAGGATGGTTTGGATTGTGTGGCAAAACAGGATTCCAGTGCTGGTGTGACAGTTAAAGAATGAAATTACAAAGGGATTAATGAGAACAATTATTTATCCTTCCAAACCTGGAAACAGCTCTTTGTCATTTATTGTAAGTATGAGGAAAGGCACTGGAATGCCTTGGTGTGAGTAGAGGCCAGTGGTCAGCACTGGGAGTGCTGGGTCTGTTTGGCAATTCTTTTTCTAGAGGGAGCTGGAAAACGCGTTTCTGCTTCTCTGCCAAGGTGTGTCTTTGTGACTAGTGGAGTAAGAGTTTACAAAGAATAGATGAGTTTAAAATAATATTTAGACTGGTTTGTTTCAGGTTTTTTTCTTGTCATGAAGTAAAGTCACTGAGTTTCTATCAGTTTCTTTGGAAAGTCTGGAAGATTCTGAACTAACTTCTGCTGCTTAACCCGGCTTCAGGGTTCCAAGTCTAGATCCTGCACAAATTCCGTATGTTCCTTTCAGATCCCTTCTGGAAGAAAGTAAAGGTTATAATGAGGAAAATCCCGTGCAAGACTATAGCAAGTGCACCCAGTAGACTAAGCAAGACTGAAGTTCTACTTGGACCTGATAAAGCAAAAAAAGCATGATGTTAAGACAGAGAAAGGGTAACACCCGCCTCCTCCTCCTCCTCCTCCTCCTCCTCCTCTGCACACACACACAACTTGTTTACAAAAGTGCCTTGTAGTGACTGCTGGTGGTGTCACTCCGTCCCATGCCCCAGAGCTATCACCGGGCCTCATGGGAGATGTGACTACAGCATCAGACATGGGACTGTTTGTTCACACACTTTCTGTGAAGAGAGTTTTGAACTGTGTTTTGAATAGACAGCATTTTCTTTGTGTGGTTGGTAAATAACACAGAGCAAAGTTAGTCAGCAAGTTGCATAGCTTCTGCATTCTGATTCTTTGGAGCCCTTTTGTACCAAGCTTGACAGGATGTTTTTAACAGAATGTGACCTCACTGGGATACCAGAGGTAAGGAAAAAGTTATTAGGGCTGTTGTGGAATATTTTGCACAGAACTGACCAAAAATACTGCTTTAAAATGCCTTTTGGAAAGAAGATGGTCTCATGGTGATCCAGTCAACACCTTGTTCAGTGGAGTTTAATGTCCTTCACTCCTTCGTGAGTTATAGGATGTCTTAACAAAATTTTCTATTTCCCACGTATGGAAAAAGAGTCTGATTTGCAAATCTCAAACAGTTATGTACTTGCTCATTGAGCAAAGGCCCAGTTCTAGTGACAGAACACCAAAATGTTTTCTTTCTAACACAGCACAGAATAAGCAGATCAGATCCAGTTGTTCATCCAAGTCCTAGAAGCAGCAGTGTGAGTATCGGAGCGGTGGCAAACCCAGCAAGACGAGGCAACAGCAACCTTGCGGACACCCATCCTCAGGCTCTGGGTGAAGGTAAGAAGGAAAAGTGACACAAACCAGAATCACTGCTCTCTCTGGGTAGGAGCAGGTGTGGGTTTTCATCACGGTCAGTGAAGCCGAGGCTGCCGCTTGTCGCGGTGCTCGGAGGCAGAGCAGAGGGGGGTGCGGTGCCCCGGGGGCTGCGGGCGGTGCGGGCACCCCCTCTCCTCCCTCTGCTGGCCAGCGCCGGGGCAGCGCGGGGGGACCGGCACCTCCGGGCTGCCCGGGGAGCCCTGACCCGCACCGGCTCTCCAGGGCTTCCCCAGGGTGCTGCTCCGGCTTCTGAGCACTGACGGGATGGAGTGGTGCGAGCTTCAGCTGCCGTAAAAGAAGGGAGAGGAATATGAGTGTTCCATAAGTCGGATAAGATGATTTAAAAAAAAAAAAAATATAGATGTCAGGTTCAGATATTTGTACAGTATAAAATATTATAGATTCATGCTGAATATCTGAGTGATTTGTTTGCATTCAGGATCTAAAGAGGTTTTTATGGAAAATGAAAGAAAAATGCATTATTACGCAAAATAGCTTCATGAATAAGAGGCATCTTGTTCTGAAATTGAATTAACAATATGTGATCCACTTTACTATCTATACCAACAGAACAACAAAGCTTCATTGTTTTTGTGGTCAACAATTGTAGGAGTTTTTTCCAGCCAGTGTAGGTGACTTAAAAATTTAAAAAGTTTGTTTGGAGTCACTGGTAGAGCAGTGAGAGGAAATGAAGTTCTCACGATATGTAAAACTGTTATTCACACTTAAAGACTTTCATAAAAAAGAAATCTAAAAATATGCTTTTAAAATTGGAAAATTTTGGGTTTTGCTGACAACGAAAGTGTTCTTTTGAAAATGAGGATGGAAAAGTTTGCTCATTTACTTATGACTAACTAGAGTTGCTTTTTACTGTAAGGCACATAAAGAACTAGGGCTTTGTTTTTCTTGTGATCAGTTAAAAAATTGATGGTTTGAACTTCACTTAGTTGTATGAAAGATGTGGTGAGTGCATCACTCTTCCCAGTAAGGTAGGGTAATGACTTTGGTTTGACAAAGCTTGTACAGTGATACTTTAATGTTGCTAAGCCTGTTATGGTACTTTGATCCATCGGTGTGGGGTTAAAAAAGCTACAAGCTCTGCCCTAATTAAAGCAAATATTTGTACTGAAGAACCTTCTAGAGAGAAGCAAGTTCTGTTAAGCAGAAGTATGTCAATTGGGGATGATTAAATTTGTTAAATTTATATTCACAACTTTGGTATTTGTGTTGCAGTAGTACTTCTGGTCTTCATCATGGGTCAGATGTTTGGAATTGTACAATAAAACCCAAGATTTTCTAAAGCAAACATCTAATGATGATATGAGACATGACATAGCAGTTAAATTAAAAAACCATAACAAATTAGTAATAATAAATGTGTTAAGAGAGAGTTTTCAGATTTAATATCTATCTACAGCTGTTTATGTACTGTGAGGTGGTTTTTTAACAGATGATTTTTCGTAGTATGTCATTCACTGCAGATAAACTGCCACCAATACTTGTAAGCTTGATCTTTTTATGACCTTCAGTCAAGGAGAAGTTAGCAGGGTGGGATACAATTTACTTCACCCTGGAATTTGAAGAAAAGTGTACAAAAGTTCAATAAAAGTGAATTGTTTCATATTGATGAAAGCTACAGTGGAGAAACCAGTAGAGGTCAGTGCAGAGCGCTGAAATGGAAGGAGAGTGCCAAGGCTTTGTGTATTTATGCTCTCTACTTTTGATCTTTAACTTTTCCTTTAAAATGGACCAAAGGCTTACAGTGGCTTACAGCCAATATTCCTATCCCCATCGAAAGAGAGATTAAACATACTTGTGATAATATGATAATGTTACACTGCTTAAACAGATCAATGTAAGCAACAAAACACATTTTGTTGCATGTTATAGCTTACAGACAGATGCTCGAAGCCTTATTTGGTGGAATCATTACTGAAACCAGTGTGTAATACTTATTATATACATTGCAGTGATAAATACATCCAGCTGATGGCTATGTAGCAGAAAAAAAAAAACCAAAACAGTAGGAGAAAGGATAATTTTTAGGGAACAAGTTTTCAATCATTTGAAATTAGAATAACAACAGAATTTTTCTCATTTTTGGTAAAAATTTTGGTTAATTATCATTAAGTGTCGTTTTAAAAGTCTTTTCTCTGTGTATATACATAGCTATGCAGGGGAGTATGTGGAGGCAAATGGACTCTGTATATAAAGTTGAATTATCTTTTGTTTCACTTTTTAAAGCCATTGTTTGCTCGTGGTTTCCTTTTGTGATTTAAAGCAAGGAAAAGAATCACTGCCTATAGTCAGTGCATGAAAAGATCCTTCAATATATATTAGCTGCAAAATCTCCTCTCTGAAAAGCTTCTGTTCAAGCTGCTTTCTGTGGATCTAGAAAGAGCAACCTGCCTGTCCCCATTCTGTTTCCTTACACTTTAACTAAGTACTTTGAAAAAAAGCTTGGTATTAAATCACGATGTTCAATATCAAGGAATTGCAAAAAAAACCAATCACCAGATAAAAGGGGTCATGTTCTATTTTGATTCTAATGCCAACTTACATCTGCTGTCTGTGATGCTAGGGAGAAATTTCCCATACCTTTAAAGAGAGTAGAGCCACACAAACAGTAAATATTCTTGAAAATCCTCTTCGCTTGTTCTGCTTACCTTTCATGTCCTTCTTTAAATTGATTATGGAGGCATTGGAAAGAATCCAACATCTTTGAAAATCATACTTTCTTTTCATTTGCTTTATCATGCTCTTAAAAGTGACACGAGCCAGACAGAGACTCTTCAGCCCTTCCTCGCAGGCACTTGTTCTGTGTGCCATGGGTGTGAAGGAAGCTCCAAGGGCTTTAAAAGGAGGATTACTGCAAGGGAGGGATTCCCTGATAACTGTAGCTGCTATCAGCCGTATAATTTGAGGTGGGAAGGAGAGAGAGATGCTATAAACTGCTGCTGCATATCTGACCTGTAATATGTTTTTGCTGCAATTCTCTGTGTAACATCACACATAGGTCTTCCAATCCATGGGTTTTCATGTCAGTATCTCCCTTTAAACACGTAGCATAAAGTGCTGGGTTTGTGAAGCCAATGAAGTGTTCGTGTTTGAATCAGTGGTGGGACCAAAAGCTCTACAGGCTTGTTTCACCATTTTTTTTTTCTCTAGGGCAAAGAAAACTTAAAAATAATCTCATTTCGTTCATAACACAGGATCCAATCTAATAGAGTGGCATAAAAGCGATGGCATGTGAAATGACAGTTTCAAGCAGAAGTCCAAATTTTTACCAAAACCTTGCTCTCAATTCCTCTCAATTCAGTTCTTCTTTAAAATTGAATAAATAAATTTAAGTACTGATTTCACTCCTGGGTTTAATTGTGTTTTGAAAAAATAGTCTTGAATCCAAAAGTCAAATCCACCTTCTTTCCCCCCATAAGCTTCTGTTGTCCATAGTATTTTGACAAACAGTGTTTTCTAATTGGCTTTTACATATCTCTCTCATTTTTTGTTGGTTAAAAAGGATGTGAGAAGTTGTGTTTAGATGAGCCACAGTGGAAGTGCTCAATTACAGTAAGTGAATCTCTTCATTAGATATTGTTGGGGGGGAGCCCTCCTCCTCAAATGCTTTTCCTGCAAAGTAGTGCAGAGGTTGAAATTAAGGCACTATTTATAATACTCAGTGCTCTGGTTTTAGCCAGTCAACGTTGAAGTCCACAAGTCCAAGTGGACTCTTGATTCAATGAAGTTTACTTGTTTGTTAAATTTCGTTAACAGCTGGTCTGTGGGGTTTTTTTTGTTTGGTTGGTTGTTTTTTTTTTCTTTCTTTTTTTTTTGTTCAGTAACCTATTGAATACAAAACCCCAAAATTCAGAGACCAAAATAATGTTGCTGAAAACGTGTAGTTTAGTCAAGTGTAAAGCTATGCTAGAAGTTTGGTGTTCTTATGTATCCTGACTAAAGATAGAAGATTGCAGCCAAGCTGTTCATGACTAAGAAACAGAAGATCTATCTTATTGCTGAAGTTCCCAGTCCCTCATAGACCAATGTTTGATATTTTCTTGGTTGTAGTTTTACAGTCATATATACAGGTATGGTAATATCATGTTCCCATTCTTTCTCCTTCTGTTCTGGTGTCTTTGGTTTATTCTTTTGTTTTTTGCTGGTTTGTAGAAGTTCTTCCATGCAAAGCAGCTGTGCAGAGTTAAATTATCCTGCCACTACATTGCTACGTTTTATGTTTGTTTAACTAAAGGTTGTGTTTCTTCATTCTTATTGCATACGGGTGTAGGGGTGACTACCAACATCTTTATGTTACCTGAAATTAAGGTATCTGTCATTCAACTATAAAGCTTTGTATTCTGTGTAGGCATGTATCAAAAAAATGTGGGCTTGTGTCCAGCTGGGAATAGCTCTGATTCAGTCAGTGGTGATCAGTGACTGAGATAGCAGCGCTAGTGAATATCTCCTCATGTAAACAAGGAAACTGTGGCATTTGCACCAGCAATTGAGTAAATTCAGGTTCCTTACCAGTAATTACATTACCAATTTGGGGATTGCTAAATAAATAAGTTAGAACAAGTAAATTAGAATGATAAATGTAGGCAAATAAACTGTAATTTCAAAAATTCGATAGAGAGGAAAAGAAATATATTTTTCACCTGTATCCTGAATAAATGGACAGCCTAAGCAATTGGTATAATTCTGAGAAATGTAGACATGCATCTCAAGAAAATGTCAATATAACAGTTTCATTTTCGGTGGTTTTATCATTTTACTGAAACATATCTATGGAGGCATCTTTATTTCCAATGTGCTTTAAGAATCAGAAATGGTGATTTTCTCTGATTATATTAGATTGGATCATGTAGCTGGGTTTGGGTGCTTTTCACTTTATTCTGTATTTCTGTTGGGAGTTTGTTACCTGCCCTTTTCGCTGTGTATCTCAAGTCAACACTAGGCTTTTCTTTTTCCTTTCTTCACTTCCTCACATGTCAAGGGCAAACTTTAGATGCCAGTCTCTTCCTGATATTTTTGACTCCCACTGAAATCCATACAAAGCTGATACAAATCTTGAGTGTCTCACATATCCTGGGAACAGAAAAAAAAAAAGCAACCAACTTACGGTGTGAGGTGACCAAAAGCTGAGGAACTGTAGCCTTTATGATCTCAGCATTAAATCAGAGTATATGTGGTATTTAGGCTTTCTGGAAACTCTGAAAATCATTCCCCTTTCCTAGAAAATTTCTGTTATTTCTCTTACACGATTGTATTTCTAAGAGTTTAATACTCGCACTGCTAATTGTAAAAAAAAATAAGAGAGTATTCAGTTTTTGTAATACATATCCATATTTATGTTTACAAGCAAAAGACTTCAAGAGACATTTATGTTTTTAACAAGTCTCTTCTAAAATTGAATCCTATATTTCAATCTACTGTACAGAATTACTCTTCCATCAATACTCTGTAACACATCAAGATCTTCTGTAGAAGATGTTTGTGATTAGTCAATATAGTGCAAGGGGTTATTAAGAATAGGCTTCACAGAATAGAAAATATTTACCAAGTAGGTTTACTTTTTATTTTTCTTACTTTTCCACGGTTTCTTTTTTCCTTTTTTACTTTGATGGCACATCTCAGATTCAATTTCATGACTTAGGTTTTCCCAATACTGTAAAAATACAATGAATAAAAATGTTATTTGAGTACATTATTTTAGAATTCTTTGAGGATTTTATGTTGGTCCAGAAAAAGAAGTGTGCTCTTCTGAAAACTTTTAATCTATGCTTGTGTATATTGTATTTTTATCAATACACTCATATTTTAAATCTATATATGTATATGAATCTGTACAGAGCATTTTGAAATTTCTGCAGGGAAACGATACTTAAGAGCTCGTTAATATATTTTATGATCTCAACAAGTTAATATGAGCATTATTTTTTTCCAGGAATTAAGATGTTAAACTTAAGAAAACACTTCATTAAAATTAGATGAAATATGGATAAAATTCTGAAAAAATACTAACTGCAGCTTTAAACAGCCTGAAACTGAAACACATTTCCCATTAACTTGACTCACAGAAATATTTTTTCTATTTTTCTCAGTAATAATTTTATTAGTAGTGCTCCTATAGAAGTGTTAATCATGTGATCGCATGTGTCAAAAATATTCCATTTTGCTAGCAGATTTATGCTACTTCAGAGAAAATATATGAGTAAAGATTTTCTGGCAGCTTAATGTTTGTGGTAAAGATGACCATGGAGAACATGAGTGTTTATACCTGGTATGCCTATACCCCGTTCCCTTACAAAAAAGTGATCTAGGGTAGCATGGACTTTAACTCTTAACCATCACAGTAGCATCTTCAATGAGATGACAGGGGTGACTGGGTTCATGTTTAAGGGGAGCAGGGCATGTCATCTGCTTTGACTTAAGCAAGTTTTTCAGCACAATCTCCCATGACATCCTAATATTGACGCAATGTAATTATGGACTAGATAGATGGGCAGGTACATGAGCAGAAAACAAATGGGTTATGGAATTCCAGACGTAGTGGCTAATGGTTCATACTCCATCTTGTTATCTGAGTTCCTTAGGGGACTGTCCAGAAGCCCACCCTGGTTCAGTAACTTCCTCAGTGGACAGTGGGTTGAACTTTGTAGGCTGACTGTAATGAAGGGTAACAAAGCACGGGGCTGTGTCAACAGCAGACTACCAGTAGATCAAAGAAAGTTGTGATTCCCTTATACGTGGTACTAATTAGGCCACATGCATCCTGTTCTGGGTACCTCCAATCAAGACAGAAGTTGATCAACTAGAGCACATTCAGCAGGGAACTATCAAGATGGTTGGAGGTAGCAGCATACGTCCTGTGAAGAAACTCTGTGAAAGCAGGGCATGTTTAATCTAGAAAAGAGATGCCTGCAGGTAAAAAAAAAAATCATTTCTAGGCAGAGAAATCCTGAGAAAACAGTGTAGCAACTTCTGAAACAACATTTTCCTTGTAAGTGGGTGGTATCCCCTGCCTCCTAAAGAAGCTCACCGTTCATATGCATCAGGTGAGCTTGGGCTCTTAAGCAGCTCTAATGAAACACTGAATGTCGCAAGAGATTTCCTTCAAGTTAGGCAGTAACAGTTAAGTAGTAGTTTACTAATTTTTAAGGGTAAAGTATTGTTTTCACATAGGCAGTAAACAAAAATATAAAAGCATTGGCATTGTAGATGTAAACCAAAGGCTTATCCAGGTCTTTGAACCTCCTATGTCTGCTGGGGGGGTTCTTCCTGCAGAGTAGTTCTTGTTGTTGCTCATGGAATGTTGTAAAACCTACAGAGTACAGCTATTTGCCCAGGTTGGTGAATGTTCTTGATAGGGAAGCAATGGCCTTTGGATTCTGAATTGTGCCTTGGTTTGCTTTGATGGTGCGCATCCTCTGTTTTTTTTTCCCTGAAATTTGATGTGAATATTTTTCCTAAGGAGAAAAGCACTGTGTCGAAGAAATCAAAAGAAATCTGATGTGTTTTTGCTTGGAAGTGAAAATGGTAGAACAAAGAGAGTGATTAACAAATATTTGTAAGTCTACCTTTTCCTCATGCCGAATCAACATGGCTAACAGTAAGGACTGGGAGCTAAAAGTAGAAGGAAAGAAAGAAAATCTCTTAGGTCATTGGTAGAAAATACTCTACTTGGGAATGTAGAATGCATTATAATCAATCTTTTACTGTATGGATTTATACTGTGAAATATATTAGGAAGTGGCTGGGAAGATACCAATATAATCAGTCCTGGAGCTGTGCCAGGATATTCAATCTGTCCTGTCCAGATGTTGTCCTTTTAGGCCAAGGAAAATTCCTCTGCCCAACTCGCTTCCTCCTTATTGCAGAAGCAAGTTTGATATTTGCATTGTATGTTTACAAGTTTGGTTTGTAGTCCTGACTCAGGCTGGGCTCATCAAATGCAGGACTACCCAGCAGGCAGTACTTCTCACAGGACTTGCAAAACTCCTATTTTTAGATGTTGTTTTTCACCTCTCTGGCTAGCTCTTTCCTGCTTCAGTCTCCTCCTGAAATAGAGCCTGCCCCATTTTCTTTTCCCCCCACTGATCCCAGCTTTGCTGTATTGCTTTGCCAGGTCAATATTTCTGAAGCCATTACTAGTTTGCTCATGGCCTTGCATGGAATTTAAGCTACAGTTCCCTGTGCACTGCAGACCTTGCATGACTGCATTCACGAGAAGGCCCCCAGTGGTCCCCTTCAACTGTCTGTGAAGTCTGGCCAATGATTATGCGACTGTCTCTCAGCCGCCTGTGAAATCCACCCATTCTTCACTGCACTATCTATATAGCTTATTAGCTTCTCCCTTTGTAATCTCATAATAGTTTTTTATTTACGCTGCATGGATAGCTTTAGCATGTCCTGTTCCGTTGATTTAACTCGAGGTGGAAGCAGCCTTGTTGTTCTCCTGAGCCCTAACACCAACAGTGTCATCCTTAGTTAATGCTGTTGGTGTACAGCAGCACAAAGGGAGATGAGGAGGTAGGTGCACGGGCACTAATGGCTGGTGATGGATGGTTGAAACGTTGGTCTTCAGGTTCCTTCCGTACATCCTGGCACAAGAACCCACCTGCCAGGGCTACCTGGGAGTCACAATGTGGGAATGGGAATGGGAGCAAACTCTGCCTAAGCTCTGAGCTAACAGGAAATGAGAAATCTAATACTGTGTGAGTAGGTGTCACCGTGGCCGTGATAAGTAAGCCTTGTTAGAGGGCTGGGTATGGCATCACATTTATTAATTCTTGTTGCAATATGAGAGCTGGCTGACTTAATCTATGGCAGAGCAAGGTCTCACCTGCTCACAGTTGTACCAACAGACTTTGACAGTGAGACAGGAAATTTTTTCTTGTCGTTCCTGGTCACTGAGGACAGGGGGAGCAGAACAAGTTGTAGCTGTAGTCGCAGCTGTCATTGCAGCATCAGTGTGGGAATAAACACTTAGAAACTGGATACTGGAAAAGTCCCGAGGTCTGATCCATGGTTAAGCCAGATAACTTCGGGTAGTCAGCTGTTAAATGGGAATGTGCTTTGGTTATGAGACATTGGATCCCACCACAACTATAAGGCAAAACTGAAATACTATAATCCAGTGGTATTGTGTGAAGAAACAGGTCTTCAAAATCACTGTTCACGCTTTTAGATTTAAAAAAGAAACCAAAAAAATCCTTTCCTAAATTATTTAAATTTGTGACTTTAGGAAAATGACATTGATGTTGCTCATTGTTATCTCTTGCATAGACCATACTCAAACCCTTGCTTAATGGGTATGTACCTCTCAAAAATTAAATACTGTACAACTTGGGTTTTTTAACAATTCTTTAATATTTCAGAAATAACATGCAGTTGATTAATTTGTGTATTATTAGATGTTTACAGCACTTGACTGCAAGTACAACAAAGAAACAGCATGCATGATCATTTCTGTGATGACAGTGTCTGCTGCCCAGTTACAAAAACTCTGTCCAGAAGGAAGAGAAAAGCATCACATCCTATACACCTGCTTATACAATCTTACAGATATTGCTATTGCAAGGGCATCAGGGTTTCTTTCATTGATTTCTGGAGGTCAGATTTCATGAGCACAGTGAATGAGGCACAGTGGGCAATGCTAAGATGGAAAGATAATGCTTATTCTTGTAGCAAGAAAAACTTGAGGAGATAGGTATCAATAAAAATGCTTCTCTTTCTGAAACAACACTGGGGTTGCCACTTGGAATTTCAGTGGGATTATACAGTTGAAATGTGATTATATTCTTGGATGGCTTTTGTTTTTCTGTTAAACACTATCCAACACCCGATCAAAGACATAAGCATTTTGTTATAATTTTAAAACTCTTTTGTAATTGCTGCTGTAGAATCGGCATCCTTGTTTTATCAGCTGAAAAATTGACCAGTACTTCTACAAGTTCTATAACTGCATCAAAGAATGGCTGGAAAAGGACAAACTTGAAATTCTGACTACCACAGGTTCGAGATACAGTTGATTTGGTAGATAAAGACAAAATCTTGAAGAGTCAGTGTTTATTCTGAGGATTTATTTCACTTGGAGGAACAGCTCTTAAAACAATTTTTGGGTGGTCTGTAAGCTCTGGATATTTGGTTACTAGCCTGTGGTGATTGTGAAAAAAGAAAACTATGGTGAATTAAATGCTACTAATAATAAGATCTGGTGTTTAACCACCTTTATGTACATAACCTGCAGATATATAGAATATATATTAAACATACTTCAGTATGAGAAATCAATGTCATGTGCAAGTGTTATGTAAAATGATTAAAAAAGCAGAAATTCTTTGCTTTTTAGAACTTTAAAATATGCAACTTTCTGTTTATCTGGACTATGAGAGAGAGAAGCACATTGTCCTTCTTTTTATTAAGCTTTTTATTATGGGAACATTCCTCAAACAAAATATACCTGGAGTCAAACATTCCATCTCCAAAGGCAAAACACATTCTATTCTCAACATACTAGAATGGAGGACTGAATCTTACTTTAAATTATTTGCCTTTTGCCAAAATATCTGGTAGATCTACTTAACTGGATAAAAAATGATCCTGAATGCTCAAAGTACTTTTGTGAAACAAAATGTATGTTATGCATGTACAATGACAGCGGGAAAGGAAGAAGCAGAGATTGCCAAGGACATTCTGAGAACATTTATTGATTGGAAAAAAATCAGTGGATTTTTTTGTTTTGTTTTGTTTTGTTTTGTTTTGCTGGATTGTTTTTTTCTTCTCCATATTACACGAAGTGGTCTCTGTCTGGGTGTAATTTTTACTTTTTAGTGCCATCTGCACCTGTGGCCTTTGGACTTAATGTTTATGACAGATGGACTGGACTGTGTTTGCACCATTTAGTGTATAATCCTTCTGTACGTATCTATGCCATGCTAGGCAGTGGCACTGGCCCAATGGGCATATTTATTAGTGCAGACTTCCTGTCTGCTTCCATTGTTCTGTTGCAGTGTCCTTTGAGCCTAATGGACCTTGCTTTGTGCGAGGCCCACCTACAAAATATTGTTTCTGATTCGTGCCAGATTATCTATTGCAGACTCTGATTTTTTTTTTCTCCAGCACATTTGCCAACTAGAACGCTTAAAATGGATCAATTCCATATTTTAAATGCTCTTCCTCTCCTCTCAGCCTGCAAGCTTCATTTTGGAACAAGCTTGCTAGCTTTGTTTGCTGGTACCAAGACACTTGATAAAAACAGGAGAAGCGTTTCTGCTGAAAAATGTCACCTCTCACTACCTGAGCTCCTGTTCTACTGGAAGCAGAAGATGCCCCCAGTAAGGCAATGGCCCCTGTAAAAGAGGGTGCAATAAACATAGCCTTGGCTGCAGGAGCTTGCTGGCTGGCCCACGGCCTGCAGCCTGGAGCTGGGTGGCACATCCCATCCCTGCTGACTTCATCAGTGCTGTGTGATGCAGGAAAAAGGATGGGCTACTATTGAACAAGAAATGTTGCCTTCTGTATCTGAACAGCAAAACAAATGCAACACATGGGGACTTGCAATTTTTTAAGTTCTTTGACTATTTGTGAACTTAAAAATTCACAGATGTGATAACATGAAAACGAAGAGCAATTCATTATTGATCATTTATCTCATGAAATCACGCGATTGCTTCTCCAGTTTTTGGGCCTGTTATAGAAAAACACAGACTGAACCTCACAGTTTAGTTGTAGTCACATCAAAACAGTGGCAAATTTCGAAGAGACAGTTAAGAATCAAACCCATCTTTTTCTAAAAATACAATTTTTTGACATATATATCCTAACAGTTAAAAAGGACTTTTAAAAATATATCTACAGAAAGTAATCATGCCTCTGTAAACCCTCTATGGAGAGAGAGATCACCTGTCTATCCTCCCATATTACACAGCAAGACTATACAGTCTGTGCTCATGTTATCATGATCATGAGAAAAGGAAACATATTCTGCATCATACACCTGGGTTAACTGGGATAGCTGGTGTGGGTATACCTGCCAATCAGATTTCTGCAGGATGAAAATGAAGACCTGTGAGGGAGAATTTATCATTTCACAAATAAAAAAGCAATTATCATCAGCAGTTTCATATCTGGAAAAGGCTTACTTACACTGTGGAAAGAAAGCTGTATAGTAAAAGAAAAAAGATATCATGATGGCATATTCATGACTGGGAAGTAGGAAAAAATTATTTATTCATTCAGCCATTTTAAATCTGGCTTTTCTACTTTGTAGTAAAAACTCAAACTATTAAATATATGTCCACAATATATTACTTGCGATCTTGGCCTTGAGAAGAAACTACATAGAAGTCCATATGCAAATACTCATGAGTGGTTTGCATACCTGCCTTTTCCATTCACCTTTAATGCTCTTGAATACTTAGCACTTTTGAAGATCAGGTACCCAAACTGCAAAAATTCCTACCCAAAACTACTCAAACTACCCAAAATTCCATATAGTCAATTTTGAGAAGGAATGAGTATATTTTCAACCCTGAATTTAATATTAAAACACAGGACCGAAATTTGAAAATCTCATGGCAGTACGTTTTGCAATCATCTTTCACACCCCAAGCAATTTATGTTTCTTTCTTTTTGTGATAT
Source organism: Oreocharis arfaki (assembly GCA_013398015.1). NCBI lineage: Eukaryota > Metazoa > Chordata > Aves > Passeriformes > Paramythiidae > Oreocharis > Oreocharis arfaki. Next base: position 160,227 of record VZRR01011986.1, on the reverse strand, counting down.
CTGGAAGAGTTTCATCAATTTAGCCTCATAGTTGCACATCTTGAAGGAATATTTTTAAGAATGCAGTATAAAAAATGTGCAAGCTAGTTGTGGGCAAATCCTGTTTAATACCCTTTAATTTGAATTAGCTGTGTGACGGTTCTGATTTTTTCCCTGGTTTTGCTGTGGCAGTATAACAATTTGTTTCTGATAGATTATTGCTCACCTACTCCATGAAAAAGTAGTTTTCTAAGCTGCTTTTCTCTGCTGCCAGTCAGTGTGAGGATGAAGTATCTTCTCAAAAGTACTGTAAAAGCTAAAGTATCTTCTTATTTGTAAAAGACAATTTATAAATTTTAAGGTGAGAGCAGAGGCTGGTACAGTGGTATATCACAGAGGAGACAGGATATTATTGAGTGTTTATTTTTTATTTGCTTTTCTTTCTTTTGCTTTATAGAGTTCATAGCCAAAGTTCAGGACAACAATACAGATATTATCCAAGTTTGCCAGAACAGAGCAGTAATCTTCTCCCACTAAAGTCTGTTGGTTACATGATAAGATTAGCTTTAAGGTTATTGCAGTGTTTGAGTTTCTGATTTGAGCCCTCTGCAAATAATGACCTGAGGGGTTGTGTCATCGTGTAGACAAGCTACATGGCCATTCAGCTGTGATTATCCTAACTTCAGTGCCAGTAATATACTGTTCCCCAGAACTGTGGAGCTAGGTATCATGTCCTGCAAATGGAATTATTCTGTTAATCACGGAAGAGCCCGGGGACTGAGCTGATGGAAGCGCATAATAGCAAGGTTATGCCTGTCAAGGATATGCAGCCTAAATCTCCCAACTGTGAGGCACAGTAGAGACAAGTGTTATGTGAGGGCCCTCCCTTGTGAATCATCTTCATATCCCCTCCCTAGACAGTACCTGATTACCAGCCAAGCCAATACAGCAAGCTGTCATCATCTACCCTGGCATCTGCAGGGTTGCATCTGAAATGCACAGAACCAAGGGGACTTTTCATTACCTCGAACATTAGAGAAAGCCTTATCTGGCCTTGACTGAATTCACACTTCTGTTAGAGGAGCTGTAAGTCTAAAGAGCTTTGCAGAACTTTCAAACTGGCCAATAACTCCCTGCATGTCGCTGGGAACATGAGACAGGAGGCTGTGGTCGTCTGCAAGCAGATAGACTGGCTTTCCCCATCTATGACTTCCCAGGGGCTGACTGGTGGATTAAGCCACTTTGTCCTGATGTCTCTAGGCTTGTTTTAGTCTGATCTTTAGAAAGACCAATATCCCCACCTCTAACCTGCTGGGGGATTCCACTGATGTTGTTCATTGTAAGATCCATCAGAGAAATCAGCTGCTCCTTTTGCCTGCTGAAACACCACTTTTTGCTGTTAGATCACCAGTGACTTCGGAAGGCCCCACAGACAGGTTACTGTGAGCCATACCTAGCACCTCCTGGGGTGGTTCTGAGCGTTGACTGATGGAAGATCTGCAGCTTTTCGCTTCTCCATCAATTTTCTTTTCTAGTATGTCTGCACATACTATTTAATGTGTTGTTCTGTCTTTGCAAGTTATTCTTATTGTTAATACATTTCTGATGCTTTATACTTAGATGTTAGGAGCGACCTGGCCTTATTTGTAATGCAATTGAATCATTCTTCATATCTGCTCTTACAAAATCAAAGACTTTCTCCAATGCTGAATACTGAATAAAAGGATGTGGTGATAAATTTGTCAAATGTGGTAGGCAGAATAAAGCTCTAAGGATTTTTTTTACAAATATATAATATAGCTGCAGCTGCTTCCTTCTGAAAGTTAATCTTACTTTGTGCACTCAGGAAGCATACTTAAATTCTGAATAATTGCTCTTAGTTGAAACAGAGAGAAAAAAATTGCATTTCATTTATGAGTAAAGAGTGTAATACAACGTGATTTTTGCCCCTTTTTACTATTTTAGAAATAATATATTTTTTTCTTCTTGTTTTTCTTGTAGACTGGTATATACAAATGACAATGTATAAAAATATTCACATCAAAATAAAATTGTTTACAAAAAAGCAAAAAAATGTCAAAAACTGCAAATAGTGGAATAAAAAATGTTAAGAGAGTAAAATGAACATATTTGTAGAAAGCTTTTGTTAGAGATTTGTATAATATTCTCTTGTTTTAGTGAAAGGTCTTTTTGCATAAAGACCTCAAGTTTTCATCGATTCTGTTTCTCATTTTATTAGATATTCTCAGGTCCTGCCTAAGAAACAAAAAGGGCCCTGTGCACATACAACCCTCCTAGGTTTACTTTCTTCCCTAGTGGTGGGGAGTTCAAGCGTGGAATAAAGTGGAGAGGGAGACTGTGAGCTTGTTGGAATCAGTTGTTTCTCTGTATAGGGACTCATAGGCTGTGATTAGTTTCTTTGGCCAAAGCCAGTAAGCAGTCCAACAACTTAATTTAAGATCTGTTCCTGTGGTAGTCTTCAGTGCTAGGAAAAGCAGTTTTTCTCGTGTTTGACAGCCCCACATGTGAACGTCACAGCGCAGCTTCTGCACGTGACCGAGATTGATTTGGCCAGTAATAGACTCTGAATGGGATTATTTCACTTGTCCCCCCTCTCTGCTCTCAATCTTCCCTTTGTCTATTAGTTGTATTTCCATTCCACCAGTTAATACTGAGATCAATTCAGATGCGAGAGTAATTCATCCTTTGTACAGGTCTTAAGTCTTTCTTCCATCTACCGATGTGTTTTCCCCAAATCCTGTGATTGCTTGGGCTCAAGCAACAGAGACAGATGGAGGTTGTCACATCTACATACAAATGATGAAGAGATGATGGCTGTTGGCCATTGACTTGCAAAGGCAGATGCATCTTTAACTTGTACCTCAAAGGAGCCCCTTTTAAGGATCCTGTCACCATCACCGGCTGCTGAAAAAGTAAAAACAGATCCTCAGCTCTCATGTACTCTGCCATTGATTCACTGTGTTGCAACAGGGAGCCATTTACACAGCAAAATTATCACCTAGATAAAGCTAAGCCAAGGAAAATGTGAGAGATTAGGAGGTGCTCAGTGCATACTGAAAATGTCTTGTAATACCTAATATCAACATAGAAATCTGAAATGTAACATATCTTTCAAACAAGATAAATTTTACGGTGGTCACTGCTGCATGTATTACCAGAAATCTGAATTTGAGAATAAATGACTACATAATATCTCCTTAACTGAAGCTGATATCAGAGTTAGATTTTTTGTGACATTACTGACAAATTTTGGGAGGATCTAGGTAATTCAGTGAAAATGTCTCCACAAAAGGGTATTGATAGTCTAAATTTGTAGATTAAGTCTTAGTCATGTTTGTGTAACAAAAAAATTGTAGCTGATCAGGTCACTGTGGGAACTGACAGCTCAAAGCATTGATAAAAGCTGCAGCATTGATTGCTTGTATTTGTGGTAAGCGGTATCCTCATAGATTCATAGTTGCTTACATTTGAAATATTAGCTGCACTATGTTTTCCATGTGCTAGCGTAAAAAAAAGAGGTGTACTTGTGGGGAACAGGAGGGAAGGCACCAACGAAGATGTAGAATTTCCGTTAATTAGTCAACTTTGCTATAGAAAAATAATGGGTGAAATCGCAAGCAAAATAATATTTATGTGTTTGTGTGTGGAATAAGTCCAAATGTATTAAAAGACTGATTAATTCTAAGTTCCCAGTGGTTAATACTAGCCTCTATTTTCAGTACTCTGATATTTGAGTTTACAGAATATATATTCTCTTCCTTCTGACTCCTCTGTAGTCATTTCTGTTAATTATCATCTGAAAGACTATGTAGTCCACTTCTAAGTGACATAAAAATGCAGTAATTCTCAGAAATTGTCCCACTGATGCCTATGAAGCTATTTGCAAGAGAAACTACTGGCCAGAGTAAGCAAGAGCTCTATAAAAGGGTTCAACTGGAAGATAAAGTTAAATGTATGTCTGCTTGATATATTCTCATTCTCTAACATTCTTTTTGTTTAAATCCTTATTTCTTCTTCTAATTATATTTCTAACTCCTAACTCTTGCTCTGTTTCTTCTTCCATTTTTTTTATTTTTCTCTTTCCTCCTCCTAATATTGCATTTTAACAAGATTTTGTGAGTCACACTGATTCCAGGCAAACAAGCTGCTGTACTGTAAAATAAATAGCCTTGAAATGCTACAAAGTAAATCACTTGCCTTCAAGATTAAGCTTAAATGTTTGCTTCAGCTTCATGTCTGAACATCCTTCCACTTAACCAGATGATAGCAGACTTTTTGCCAACAAAACATATCTTTACTAAACCAGGGCCATCTTTCAATAAGAACAGAGCAGTATGATGCCCTCTGCCATCAAAACATGCCTCTAGCCCTATTTATTTATGAGGAGCTTTGTACTGGATACAAACTGATCATGAATGTTATCCAGCTTTATATAAGACATCACATGGTATTGGTAATCTGATACAGGGTTTTAAATGGATAGCTACACTGCCAGTTTGAAGTGCCAGCATTTTTTTTTTCCATTTTGCTATCAAATGGCATAGCATGAAGAAATAGTCAAGCCTTCACTGAGTTCATGTCTCCTGCAGAAGAATTGCTATGTCTTTATCTTGCCTTTTGTTCTTCCAAAATATAATAAACTATTTAGTATCCTTTATGGAGAATCCTGGAAATAGATTGTTTTAGGAAGAGTAATCTATGTTTTACTTCTTTCACCCAAATATATATTTTTCACAACCTTGTGTTTCAGAATCTGTTTGCTGTATTTTATTAAAATAGTTATACTTTGATTTTAGAGGTCTGCATAGTCTTGAGAAACAGGGCTTCGGACAAGAAACATTGACTTTTCTTGGTGTTTATTCTCAAAGAATTCTATTTGATCACATATACTTGTTATTGCAAATCTAGACAATCAGCTTTACATGTGGATTAGGTATATAACTGATATTTGCTTCATGCAGGCATGGAAAAATCTAACCTGGTGTGAGAAACCTGAAGTGTGACTAACATCCTGATTTTTTGCTTTGCAACATAATCTAGAGAATGGACGAGCATTTACATGGAAAATCTAGGCTCTTTTTCCCAGAGGGCACCTATGCATTATTGTAGCTGAAATGCTTTGTCTGTTCTATCACTTTGATCTGAAAGCAAAAATCTGATTAACACTTCTTTGAGTGTTTTACAGGTAAAGTTAGTAAAGCTTTGATGATTGCCTTGAATTCCTAGTTTAAATCACTTTAAGACAAATTAAGATTCTGGAAGTGGTCTGTGCATGCTTGAGGGAAGGAAAATCGGCTGATTTGTGCTTGACTTACTAGGAGGCTGGTATGAGGGAAAACATGGCAGAGGGAACATCCAGAAAAGTGAAGAGAACCTAATTGAAAATTCTGTAAGCAATTAGATGATAGTACAGGTAAAGATGTCTCAAGCCAGCATTTCAGTATCCAATTGTTTAGCAAACATTCATTTGCAATTGAAATGGCTCAAGTAGAGATGTGACTAGGGGCAGGGGGTGGAACTGCTAAGGAGAATTGCATGCTCAATATTTGTATATATGTTTCTTCTACCATGACAGAAAGACCTGTAGGTTTGTATGCTCCCCTAAGTTTGTGCATTAGAGAAACTGAATAGCATGACTGAGCTTAAAAGGGGTGACATTAATGTGAAGTCTAAGGATTCTTTATGTGCATAAAACCATGATGGTTCATTCCATGAACAGCTGCTAGCCAATAAGCCTTTCAAAAAGCCTTTTGGAGACGACACTGAAAATCAAGAGCTTACACTCCCACTGCAGGATTTGCACACTGAATTTTCAAAAATAGGGCACCTCCAAACACATGTTAAAGGGTAATGTAAATGCCTCTTTGGGACTCAGGAGGATATTAATGTATATCTCACTAAAATAGTTTGACCCCAGCCTGCAGCTAAGCCCTACACAGCCACTTAATCACTCCCACCGAAGGGGACCTGGGAGAGAATCAGAACAGTAAAAATGAGAAAACTCATTGGTTGAGTTAAAGATGGTGGAATAAGTAAAATAAAAGCCACACATGCAGGAAAAGTAAAACGAAGAATTAATTTACCATTTTCCATTGACAGACAGGCGTTCAGCCATCCGCGGGAAAGGCAGGCTCCATCACGTGTAACAGTGACTTGGGAGGACAATGCCAGCACTCGAATGTCCATTCTCTCACTCCTTCTTTTTCTCCCTTTATGTGTTGAGCATGATAACATATGGTGTGGGATATCCATTTGGTTAGTTGGGGTCAGCTGTCCTGTCTGTGCCCCCTCCCAACTCCTTGTGCACCCCCAGCCCACTCGCTGGTGGGGTGGGGTAAGAAGCAGCCTTGACAGTGTGCAAGCCCTGCTCAGCAATAACAAAAACACCCCACCCCTGTGTCATCAACACCGTGCTCAGCACAAATCCAAAGTGTAGCCCCATACCAGCTACTGTGAAGTTAATGAGCTCTCTCTGCCAAAACCCTTTCATCAACATAACATTGAAATTACGTCTTAATAACTAATAGAGAAGTTGTACAGTGTTAAGTGTATTTAAACATAATTAGATGTTTTGAAACTGTTTTGAGGTGGTGACTTAATTGTCCAAGTTTATATCTGAATGAATCTGGCTCTTTGGTATTTTTACTCCTGGCTTTGTGCAGGCTGCAGAACTCCCACAGTTTCAGGGAGTGCAGAATGCTGTATGTAATAGCTGAAGCCTACTTAGTGAAGTTATGTCAAAGCTTCTAACAAAAACCTCCCACTGAGCTATTTATTTGAGGTTATGTAGTCATTTTTTGGGGGGAGTCTCTTTATTTATACTCTACCTGCACAGTTGTTCTGATTATTGATTAGTGCTATGCTATAAGAAATAAATAATAAAACTTATGGATTTGCTTATACTTTGGCCAATTGCTGAAGATTCCATAGTAGTACTACTTTTCTGCACTGAGGGAACCTCAGATACTAAAAATGCGATATCTAAAAATAATAAGCCAGAGGAAAACAAAACCAGCCTGTTTGTAAAGCTTGTTACTGAAGAAATACAGAATAGACTAGAAGAATGAAAAATGTTAAGATGTTAAACTTACTTCTGTCTTTCTCTGATGCAAAGTTTCCTAGGAGCTAAAGGATGGGAGTGCCAGTTCCAAACCACCACAAGTGTTCAGCAGTGGTAGAATTGTCCATGGAAAGGTGCATCATATTTTAGGATTTCTATCCTTACACGTTCAGCACTAAAGGACTAAGGAACCACAGCTTAATTATGGAGAGATGAAGGCAAGCTGGCAAAGATACTACAGCCACACGATTTCCAAAGATAAGCACAACCAGCACATCTATGTACCTAAGCAAAATATTTTAAAATGTGTTTCATTTTTTATTAATTTAAAGCTATATATATTGCAAGGGTTTGTGAGACTGATGTCCCGCATGTCCTGACCACTGCATAGGAAGAAAAATTATATCCCTTTTTAATGAAATTACAAAACATTTCCTCGAGATCCGATCCTGTAGCTTAATAGAATTGTGTCATCTTATGGACAACTTAGCTAATGCTGGTGTAACCAGAGATGGCTGTTGTAGCATGAGTTGGAAATACATCGTTAAGAATGTAACAGCTGAAACTTCTGCTTAAAATGTGTCATTATGTCTTGAAGTATAAACATTCAAAATACAGTTCAAAACAATATAGAACCTTCAGCTAAGTGACTTTCACCACTGAAATGAAATTAACAATAAAAATACTCGTGTATACACAACTGACAGACTCAGGTATAACAGATTTTTGCTGTGCAATAGAAATTTGCCCCCTTATGTCTGATGACAGCTATCAGGGCAGGACAGAAGGTCTTTGATCACAGCATAAAAGCACATTTTGCACTTCCTTTTGCCTACTTGATTTGCCTCTTCTATGCAAATATATTTGCTCTATATTTGAAAAGTGTCTCCTATTAATCTGCACTGACCTTATTTTGTTTAGCAGATTGACTAACTTGCTTTGTGTAAGCTACACTGTAAGAACAGCTTTAATAGTTGAATTAGACAGTCTGCTCACTTTTTACAGTACATTTTGTTAGACTAAATATATGGTAGACAGGCTTAAAACCAATACCTACAGGTATCTGTTCAGCACAGTGCTCAGGAAATTAACCATGGAGCTCTCATTAGCATTAATAGGTGCTTAGTGGTTAATTTACTGTGCACCATACTAAAAACATTCCCCCCAGGGTGCTCACCAGGCTGTGTGGGAGATTTCTCCCTGCTGATGATACCATAATTGTATTTTATTAGATCAAGTTGCAACCGAAAGATTTTGATTTCTATGACATCTGTGACTGACTCTGAGTCAAAGACAAAACACACACACCTGTGCTCATCATAACTCAGCTGTGACAGCAAGATACCTTGTGGAAAGATACAGTGGAAGAAAAAAGTACTATAAATACTTCAAATTTCTTGTAAAGATGGAAGGTCACAGCTAATATATTTTTAATGATAAATATTAAACATTAAAAGCATAAACTTTCAAAATAATTATCCAGAAATTTGGAATAGACCTTGAAATTTTAGCTTAGTCTTACTATGCACGTGTTTTCAATTAAAAAGAGAAGACTTCAAGAAACCTAGATAAATCAACTGGAATCAAGAGCTTGGGAAGTCAAGTCTTAAAGAAGTGAAAGTCCTCTCAGTCAGAGGTGCAAAAACTCCCTTGAATTCACCCTCCAGTCCAAGACAAATGCTCTCAAATTCTGTTCTGAATAATGAATTTTACAAGAGCATTTACCTTAAGCAGAAAACTATAAAAAATGTGGAAAGGAGAAAACAAGAATGAATCTTGTGCTTTGTTAAATAGAAACGAGTGGGCTAAAGCAAGACAAAATCAGCCCATGTCTTTGCTCTAGAAAGAAGATACTTAAGAGTACACAAAGAAGGCAGATGTGCTTAAAATAATCTTTTACCCAAAACAGATCCAAATTATATCTGTTTCATTTACTAATGGGACCCATGCTAAGTACAAAAGCAAAGGCAGGGTTACTAAAGCAAATCTCACTAAGCTTCATGTCTCTTTATGTGAAGGAGATGGGAGAGAAAATTATTTCATCCTTCCCAAAGTACTGGAATATAAAACAACCAGACAGTGTTAAGAAATATGAGTGGCACCATAAAACCGTGGAGTAATATAAATGCTACCTACATTTAAGACAAGAAAGAAAGTAGGGAGCCAATTAATATGGATTTATAAAGGTCACCCCATATGGAAAAAAAGTTAGCAAATGTTGACAATATGACAGAGATGGAAGCAAACAGCGTAGGACAAAGGGCTCATAGATCACATTAGCTGAATCTCAAGTAAGAAATTTTTCTGTTGTTGTTGTTAAAAGAAGTCAGTCTAATTTGTCTGGACTTTAGAGAACTATGGGGAATCACAGGTTATGTTGAGAAAAATGGGGATTAATAGGGAATTCTAGAGTGAGTGAGGAACTGGCTGGGAGAGAGATGAGTAGATTTTACTTTAATAGTAGCACATTGCTTGTGTATTGCTGCTTATCCGATAATATAGACCCAAAAATGTTATTTATATTACAATTAGTTGGTCATTGTATTTTTTTTAAGATCTTTTTCTTCACTGTTGTTTGTAATGCTGTACTAAAGAGCAACTGTTACAGTGTCTGTCACTTAAACCTATGTCATAAGTGTCACAGATTCTCATAATTCATAATGGCAGTATCACTCCTGTACATTACAGGCTTTAACATCACTGGTTTGTGATACCCATCTATTATTATTGTTTTACCCTAACCTTCTTCCCCATTATTGCATATGTACAGGCTGAAGTGTTTGCCACTGTTAAGTGACCTGCTAATACCCTGGGTCAGCCTCACATCAAAAAGGTACATAAAAAATGTCTAGGACAGTGCTTTGCAGTCTAATAGCTTCTAGGAAAGTTAAGAATAAAACTGGGCTTGGGTGGCCTTTTTTAAGACAGAGAAAGTGGTTGCCTCCAGAAAAAGATCTTTCATTTGTATCAGCTATGTTTACAGAATATCTTTTTAAAATCTGGAGGTGTATTTAAAGTGGATATCTGCCCAAGGGTAGCTAACAGATATATTACAATCTCCAATTGTGGGTGAACTGTAACCGATGTAATGAAGTGAGTGGTGCAGGAAAAGCACAGGATAAAATACGATACATCACAGCTGGAAGGCTAATGTCTTTCTTTTCACAGATACACAGATTGACTGCATGTAGCAGTTCACAGCAAGTAAAGAAAGGTAAATGTGGTTTCACATCAGAATTATGACTCCAAAGCAGCTTTGCTGGGCTTGGAACAAAGCAGTTCTAGTGATACAGACAGAAGAAAACTGCAGGTCTTGCCTACCTTTCCCTCCCTGGACATAACATTTGTTGCTGTGGTTTAGATGATTACTGTCATCTGTTTCAAAATTTTTTGGAAGAAAATGTAGCTTTTGTTGTCCTTGTATTTTATGCTTGCTATAAAAATGCTGAGAAAGAAACTTCTACCATTTATTTTCTGAAGTGTCTGCTATTCAAATGCTGTCAACCTATCAACTAACGTTCCTTTGCAAAAATGAGACAAATTTCTCCACCAGGAAAAATTATGATAAAAAATATTAACTGTTTTAGAAGGTTTGCGATTGTTTTCCTCAGTCAAGAATTTCTTTTCCAGGACTGTAGTCTTCAGTACTAGCAGTTTTGTTAATCTATCTCTTCTTATCTCGAAGGAACATTGAAAATTCCTATTGAGTGGGTGAGGCATTGAGCAAACAGCACTTGTAGGAAAGGGTAGCAGACAACAGCCTGTTCTTAAACAGCATAGGAGGATATAAAAAGTGCTACATTCATCACTATTCTGAAGAGACCTGGAAAGAACAGACTATCAAGAGAGGCTACTAAAATTGCAAAAATAGTTTTGTTACATCTGAAAAAATAAATGTATGGCAAAATGACAAACTATTCTCCAGAAGTGCGGCAATTCTGGAGCAGACTGTGTATAAAGGGGTGTTTGCATCTCCTAGAATATGCCCTCGATTGTTCCCACCAGCTGAAGACATCCTGCCCTCTACCCGATGTAAAAATAAAGTTCTATCAATGCCCACAGGAAGTCTTAGATGCCTCTGGAAGAAGTAATAAAACTTCATAGGATAAAATCCTGATCCCACTGAAGGACATGGAAACCTACCCATTGGCAGCTGTGGAATCTGACTTTTCTCTCCAGTTAGCAATAAGTCAGCTGGAAAAAGAGACAGAACTTGATTCACTTCTCAAAAAAGACCAGGTCCATCTCCAGCTTTCATCCTCAGAAAGCGAGGACTAAATACACTTTTTTGCCATAAAAATAAATTTGTAACCATGCAAGGGGCTGAAAATGAGATGGCAAAACTAACGATAGACAGTAGAGTGTAGTATGAGTAAGGATAGTTTGTGCATCCACTTTGATGATGAAGAATGTTTAATAAACCTAGCATTTTTATAGTATTAAGAATTGCAAATATAATTCTCTGTGATATGCTTTCATCTTTTACCAACCATAAAATATTTTGATGAGATGATCTGTTAGAAAAAAAATTCAGAAGTTTTTTTAGCAGAAAATTCTCATCTAATGAAATTTAAGTGTATTGGGGGATGGACAGACACATGCCAGATAAATTTATCTAAATTGAGATACTGACCTGCACCTACACAGTATTTTTTTTCCAAATTGCTAGATACTGCTTCACACAAATAAAGCCAAATAAATCACTGTAATGAAAAAGATTATTTTAATATCTTTGACATTTCCCAGATATTATCTGTTTTGACTGTGCTTCTTTCTTCTCTTTTAATTTCTCCTAAACGGCTATCTCTCTCTTCGTGCAGCATGGACTTAAAAGTAAGCTATAAGTTTTCTGATAAATCAGTTTCTATTAGTTTCAAGAGTGCTCAGAGCTTCCCTTATGAGACTGTATTGAACCTACTTCCCGTGGATGCAGACTAACGTCTTTGTTTTTCTTCATGGGCTTTCAGCTAGAACATGAGATTGGGTAACCTATGTGGTTTTGACACAGGGTGTGCACTTGTGCTGCAACTGCTACAAATTGTTTGCCAATTTCCTAACAGTTGAATTTTTTATCTTTTGTGATAACATAAAAAAGAATTCTTACCCGGTCTCATCACTGCCTGATGTATCTAGAACACAGAGATTGTTGGTTGGGAAGAATGCGTGATAATGGGAGGGCTTCTGTACTAGAAACACACATAAATGTTTAATGGGTCCCTTAAATCTTTTTGTAAAACACCTGACATGCTGCTCTCCTACATGGAAATGCCAAAACTTTTTAGTACTAGAATCTGGACTGACTGTGATCTGCCCTATATCAGCATGACTGATGCCAGCTGAGAGTGTGTCCATGTTTTTTCATGTACCTGCTGGTAACATCCTCCTTTACAATTTCCATAGCTAAGTCAGGCACTTCAGTGCACCATATGTGCAAGTCCACGTTGCTGCACAGAGCAGGTTCCTGCACAAGCTGCCAGCACACAGGTGCCTACTCCTTAGATGCTGCACCTTGGAGCACCTTGGCTTACGTGTTAATTTTAGGTGTCCCTAAAAAGTCTCTGTAACTTAAAGATTACTATAGTCAGGTAACATAAAATTCCTCCTATGTAAAATTCACTTTTTCTTCTTCGTCCCCTTTAGCCCTCTCCGCACCACGAAATGAGTAAGTACTATCTCATAGCACTAAAGAGAAAAAGTTATATGGCGTATATATATATGGTTATATAACATATGCCTAGTATATGGGCTACAGTCTCTGAAAATTTTCTGCTCTCATATTGCAGAAAATTCGGTACCTTTTACCATAGATCTGTGGTGTTCTTTCCTATGAACAATGTGAATAGTGGTTTTCTGCGTATATAATCTCAGTGATGCTGTAGCTGCATGGTATGACACAAATTCATCTTGTGTATATTTACAGGGAGCAGAATAGTCTAGTTTCATTATGCAAAAATATTTATCTCCCCTAATACCGTATCTGAAAAGTGTATTTCCCACTCCCACAGTTTAATGTATCCTCATATCAATTTCTCCTGTGTAGTTCTCAACACAATGCTTTACATTTTCAAAGTGCTTTAGAAACATTAACTAATTAACTAATGCATGTCATTATGGGCCTGTGAATCTTGGATGTCAAAAGGCAAAAGACAAGGCAACTAGAGTGAATCAAATAGAACACAGATTAAATTGCCAGCACAGCATCCCCCAACATAGCAAATTTCTCTACCCTGTGCAAAACTCTGATCTGCACTACTCTTTCTTGCTGCTTTCTTCTGGTGTGAAGTAGCACTGCTTGGTGATAATCTTTCCCTTCAATTTGGGTCCTATAATTCATGGCACTTGTCTGCTCCTGCTTTAATACATATGAGCACAAGATTGTACTGTCCTTGGGATGTGGTTAAGATAGCATTTTTTTCCAAGACATAGTCACTGCACTGTCTTAGAATAAGAATTAATATAAATGCAGCAATCCTGACTTCTGATTCATACAAAAATCCTATTTGTCAATTTTGATCAGAGTCATGGTCTGAAAGTAAAATCTAAATATGAGACAATGGTAGGAAATATTTATACCCTTTGCTACAGTTCTGATATTGAAAGGACTGTCTGTATGAAGGTGTCTGATCTTTTTCCTGGGAGAAAGTCCCTCATGTACTGGATACAGCCCAACAGAAAAAAAAAGTCATTTAACTCACAGCCCATTTATAAACATTCTCTTTTCTTGGATCACTTTAGATAGGGACAGAGAGTAAATTCTTGTCTAGATGGCTGTTTGCTCCTGTCCTCCTTTTTCCAAAATTCTTTAAGCCTTCCCCTACACGTAAATATACGGCATGTTCCTCAAGTGACCCAGCTAAATGCTCTTCACTCAAAGAGTCCCAATATGTAATGGTGCTGTGTTTTCATGGCTGGAACCATGCTTTTTCACATGAAACTGAATGTAACCTTCAATTGACCAAAATAATGACCCTTTTACAGTCACTGCACATATTCTCTTTCAGTTACACTGACAAACAACATTTTTTGCACAGACTGATGAATGCATGTGACAGGTAAAAAACTTGAGGATCCAGTGGTTTCACAGGAGATGGTGAAGCCGACCTGCATGAGGGGATAGGTGGATTGTTCAGTACAAGTCCTTCTCTGCAAGAAGCATAATGCACCAGGTCTTACACGGTTAACTGATTAATTGACAAAATCAGGTTGTATATTGCTCATTAGGTTCCATTTAACATAATAAAACACCCTAAGAGCTCCAGGAAGGGAGAAAGATGCAAAGGGAGAATAGTGAAGCACAGCAAAGCATAGGTGTGGCCATCAGGACAATACAGCAATTCATTATTTCTTTGGGAATGACTAGACAGACAGGTTTTCTGAACTGACACGCATTTGTAACACAAAGTTTGCAAGGAAATTTACGTGCTGAAGTCATTCTTAAGTTTTCTGTAAAATTAGAATTTACTTCAGTGATTTTTATCATCTTTCTTTCGTTCTATATCCTCAAACCCAACTCTTCGGTATTCCTAGGGGGCAAATAAAAGTTGTAGGAAAAAGGCATCTTAATAACTGCTGGATAATAACAAAAGTTCTGACAATTTAAATTGATTTTGTACCTCAGTATTAATAACTGCAGAGCCATTATACAGCTATTAATGATGATACAGCTATTATAATTACAGCTATTGTAATAAATGAGGAAATTATTTCACTGGCTTAAGCAGAAACATTATAGGATAATCTATACGAAATGGCAGTTTTCTCCCTCCTGCAGATACTTCATTAGCACAATCATACTTCTCTAGTAGTGGCACCTAAGAGTCTCTTATTGGTATGAAAGAATTCCTGACAGCAGTGCCAAGTTGCTTTGCAGTTAATGTGAAGAGGCCTGAACTATAAATATTTTTGTGACCTTTATGAATGCAACCAGATTGTTAATTTTAAATGATAAGTATATAAACAGGTTGAAAAAGCTGGACTGTTCTGCTGAAAATTTGCCATTAACAAATTTTTTCCCAGAAATGTATGTTCAAGTGATTAATTACTTCATGTTACACTTGTCATAAATCTCCCTGGTGCACAGTGCTCCCCCATCTGTCTGTCTCACCATCACAATATCTCTTGCTCTAAGTGTAAGTGTAGTTCCTTCTCCAGATATGTGCTTAGATAGGCACCCAGAAAGACTTTATAGAAAATGGAGGGCAGAGGTCCAACAAAGTACAATGTGCTGTTGATGGAGCTGTTTTGCAACAAGCTTTCAGAGACAGGGATTGTCTTTTAGTGGTGTTCACAGTGCCTCATCAAATGGGCTTCTTCCAGACTCACCACCCACTGCTGAGGTGTCTAACCTTTACCACAATCCAAAAATAACTGTATTCAGTTCAGACATGTTCCTGGTTTTAATTTATCTTTAATAATGGTCTATAGATCAAATCCACCCTTTACATTATGGTTAACAAATAGTGTCCCCGTACAGAGGTTCTAAACAAGCTATTTTGGCTGCTAAGGTGGAGACACTTTCTCCAGAGCTAATGAAAACTTCATAAAGCTGCATTGGTCCCTGTCTATCAGATCTTGGAGGAAAATTTTATAATTAAGGCTTAACGAGATAAATGTCTATGGTTGGAACATTCAAGGACATCTTTTGCAGCTTTGTGAATAAAAGATATTATCACCTCATATAAAGTAGGAAAGAGAGATGAGGTGCATGGACCTGAACTGCGCATCTGGGGCTAGTTTAAGGAACAGGGCTTTGTAAAAGGTGGTAGTAAAACTAGACTTCCCTGAAGCTTTATTTGGCAGTTCAAAAAAAAAAAAAATCCTGTTTTATTTCTTCATGTAATATCCACATCTAATATATATCCCTAGGCCAATGCTAGATGGAGGGACTTAATTAATTGAAAACAGTTTGAGATTCTTACAATAACTTTTATCTTAGAAGCACATCGGTAGGTGTATGATCAAGCAGATACCTACTTATTGAAAAAACAAGCTCCATGTTTTACTCCTACTATATACAACTGGTGCCTTTATATTGCTTAAACCTTTTAAATTCATAATTAGGCAGTGACTTTGTCTTTTTGGTCATGTACAGATCAGCAAAACCGGATCATCCATTTAAACTAATGCTTCCTTTAACATACTGCTTGAGAATCAGGCATGTTTCTTGTTTCTTCTTGGCTATAATTCTATGCTTCTTTGGTGACTACGATTTTTCATTTTCTCTCTCCTAAAAAAATCCAACCACACCCAAAAAAAATCCCAAATCAAACAATAATAAAAAAAAAACCCGAGAAAAATCTCTGGTATAGTCTGAAGAGGGAAGTCCTTTGCAATAATGGCAACATATCCACAAAAGTCTGTGTTTCCTGCTTCATATTTCTACTTTATTCCATTTAAGTGAGCATGAAACATATATTTTTTTTCCACTTTCTCCCTAAAAATGTTCATTCTTATATAACTATAGAGCATGTATTGAAATGGAGTACATGCAAATAAGTTGAAATGAAAGCTCTGTTCATAAAAAGATTAAACGCAATACCAAATGTTTAGTCAATTGTTAGTCCCTTTGATTAGATTCAACAGATCAATAGGCTGTTATTTTCATGAATTACTATAATTCTGACAGTTTCCTGTTTGCTTACAGCATATGTTGTTTGCATTTATATTGTAATTTGCCTTGTAATTTGCAATATAATCTTAAGGAAATGTCGAATGTTTCGTTGTTATATGGGCTCCCCTACAGTTAGATTTTCAAAAATTGAGCTCAAATAAACCATCTGGATTTAAGCCGAAGAAAGGAAATTAATAATAAGATATTAATAGAAACTTTTTCAAGGAATTTCAGAACTTTGAGAAGAAAATGTTTGAAATGTGTCTGAGTTGAATACGCCCACGGCTCAATATAACATTGCTCCTAATTATGGTCTTGAAAACTGATTATGTAGCATTTAAAACAGAAGCTCTGTCATTGACCATATTGGGGCAATATCGATAACAGACTATACTGGGCTGCCATGTGAACCATAATCTCTTACCACGAGGCTCACTGAGTATGAGCAGGACCATACCTAGAGACCATCAGGACTTCTCAAGAATGCATTACTTGGAAAACAGTTTTTGATGTTACAAAAATTCCTGATGAGAGCTAAATCCATAAATACTTTTATCAGGAATTGAAAGTGGAGGTGCAGCAGACCCTCAATCTGAAACACCTAACATCCCCAAAATTAGGGAGTCCCTTATCAATGTGTAGTACCAGGCTTAGGGCACCCTTCTGGCTGTCTTTGACTGGGACTAGAACCTGGGTAATCCTGTGTTTTGAGCATATCATTAACAGGAATAGTTTAGTTGAGGTATTGGGGCATGGGCTGGACTCGATGAACTTGAAGGTCTCTTCCAACCTGGTGATTCTGTGATTCTGTGATACTTGAAAAGGTATTAAAAAATGGGTGTTCCTCCTCTTGTTTGCTAATGTAGGAGGAAAGATGTAAACATTCTATCTCTGTAGAGTGCTATGGTAGCACTGAAACTGCTAAGAGAGAAATTTGTCTGCATATATTGTCATAGAAATATTCTGTCTGCCTGTCAGGGGAGCAACTACTCTGCCACCCTCCCACCCATCACCACCAAGCTAGGGTTATAAATCTGGTATAAATAGTTAAACATTCAGTCTCTTTAAGGGAAACTTTCCAGGAAGTTTGTTTAATGCTTGGCTTGTAAAAAACACAGTTTCAACTTGTTTTCTTAGCTCAGAAGCTTCAGGTTTCCTGAAATATTTTCCCGTTCTCTCTGTCTGTCTCCTCTCAAAAATCTCCTTTTTTCCTTTGATTCTTTGTCTGGTTGAAAGCAAGAACATAACATCACTAGATATCAAAGAGAATTTTTATTTTCCAGGTAGGCAATGCCACATGTAGTCCTCATATTACATCATGCAAGGCATATGAACTGCTCCAAGTCACCTTCTGGAGTATGACCACTCTCCAGTAGTTGCCTGAGGAAGGATAACTCTAGAAGTTCAGAGTGTTTATGAATCAAGGTTGAATCTGAGCACCTTTGTACCACAAGGTGTGAAAGGTGAAATGTGAGCTGCTATAGCCTAATGGGATGTCCTACAATGTAGACTGAGCTAAAGGAGGAGCCCAACAACAGAAGAAAGACACGTGGAGCGCCATAATTGTATAGAGGCTTGAACAAAACCCAGGTAGGATCCAAACACACTGCAGGAATTTCAAAAGGAAAAATAAAGAGCTGGAACTCTTGGGATATTTTCATATACATTTACTGTTAGAGGAGCTATTGCTTTTAGAATTTTACAAATTTTTAAATGCATTATCTTTGCTTTATGATTTCCACGGTAGGAGAATGTATTGGATATCTGCCTACTTGTAACTCCTTTCAGACAGCCATTTCCCTCCTATTTACCGGCTTTTTATCATTTTAATTACATGACAAATGCTACAGATTACAGATTTTTTCCTGATTAATGTTGCTACTGAGGCGTTCACTCTTGGAATACAGTTACAAGAAAAATATGTATTTATTCTATGTTTAGGATTGCTTAAATAATAAAAAAACTTGTCACTTTTTAAATCTCCTAGAAAAACATTTTTGTTTTGCCAGATCTTATGTTTCATACAGACGGCATGCACCATGCTAACAGTCAAAATACAGTATTACTGTAATATCAATATTTTATACACAACGATTTCATAAGCAATAACCTTGCAACTTAAAACAATGATTCTCTGTCATAATACAGATAATTAGAGATGAGGATCCTCATTCTGTTCATTTTTGATCTCCTCCTAATCTCTGTAAGTAAGAATATTAAACTCCAGTAATCCATAGATAATATGGTGGGAGTGACTCACCACAGTTGTGTGCTGTGATCAAATTAGTTACCTCAGAGGCATTTCTTTTCCTGCAAATAACGAAAACAATCCAGAAGAGGAAAATAAAATAACTGTTTTGTATCTCCTCTGGCCCCCCCCACAGTCTTTTGAAAAAACAGGTACTTGTAACAAAAAATTAAGTACGGTTCTAGATGCTATTTGGAGATTTAAATTAATTCCACCACAAAGCAGAAATCAATAGATTATAGATTTTGGGCACTTTCATTCTCATCTGTTGAGTATTTAAGTGGGATTTTTGTGGGGAACCTCACACATGTAACATAAATAGAGAAGGGTTTAGAAGATATGACATGGTACCTTGTAGCTGCGAACATCACTGATCTGCACAGAAGTTCTGAGGGCATTTTCTCACATAATGGCTGCAAACTCCAACAAACAACCTGCATCCTCTGAAATTTCTCACTTGTCTAGATAAACAAACTCAGTTTCTTCAGTCTTTATTTCCAAATCTTGTTTTCCAAACCTAATTCATTGCTGTTGTTTTCTCTGGACTCTCTCCAGTTGATCTACATCCCCCTGCCAAAAACTCCATGTGATACAACCAAAATCAAGTAGAGTGGAAGGATGACTTCACGAATCTAACATGACACTCCTATTTGTACACTGCCTCTCCATTGTTGTATTTATATATCACGGTAT
The DNA here is from genome assembly GCA_013398015.1 of Oreocharis arfaki. Taxonomy (NCBI): domain Eukaryota; kingdom Metazoa; phylum Chordata; class Aves; order Passeriformes; family Paramythiidae; genus Oreocharis; species Oreocharis arfaki. Next base: position 140,616 of record VZRR01011986.1, on the reverse strand, counting down.
GATGTTTGCTTATTTCTTCACACCACTGAGGTGCTTTTAAAAACCTGTCCATCTCTTATGCTCCAAATGCTTACTCACATGCTTAAATGGACGTGAGTTAGAGGGGGCAATTAAGGTGTGTAAAGCAATGCACATATTTAAGCATTTCAAGGGTCAAGGCCAAAAATTCCTGTCAAGGAGTTGTTATAAAAAAAAACAAAATGAAGGGCCAACCAAAGTCAAACACACACTAAGCCAGCAACACAGCTCTCTAATGTAATTAAATATTTTCTGATCCACACTTACATGGGATCCAAGTGTGCCATTGTATGAAGAACTAAATACCGTAATAACAGTATTCTGCATCCCAGATCTGCTGTTGCTTGTGGAAAGGAGGAAAAATTATCTTATTTCTAATGGAGTTTCAGTTTACTTTTTAAGTAAATAGAATATATTTTAATTCACTGACTTTCAAGGTTTTTTTAAGATACTAGCCAGAGTGAAAGCAGTCTACCAATTGAAAAATTTGCATAAATGCTTATCATATTCTGTTAATAGATTACACAACAATAGATTTCTCAAACAAAATGTGTTTATTTCAAATATGTTTCAGAAAAAACATCAAAATAATATCTGGTGTTCAGTTTGCTTCTATTTTTTCACAACACAATTCAGTAGTTAATAGAAAGTTTAATTCTAATTGTTAATTTCTTCATTCATGCAATCTCAGATGTATAAATTTGGGTTGCTTTTTTCTGATTGATTTTTTCTTCTTTGTAAACTTTTTGTTACTGCTTTTATAGACACTGTCAAGAAGCTCTTCTTTTCACCACTGATTTTCTGAATATTTAATACAAAATGTCTTTTAAATGATATTGCTTTTTAAAAAAAAAAATTTGTACATTTTTACCTATGTGATTATGTAAATAAACGTTTAGTTAAAGGTACCATTATTGAACTGCTTTTAAGGATGCTCGGTACACAACAGCTGACCCATCATGATGTGATTACTCATGTTGCCTTCATTTTCATTTCAACCAGAATGCGGGGTTTTCTTGGTCCTATTGTAAGAGCAGAAAAACAATTATTTTATGCATGACTGATGATAGTGATGGAGACTCTATATGGGACACAGCAGGAAGCTGAGAACTGCTTGATGCTTCAAAATACCGTGTACTTACAGCACATTCAAATGTTGTAAACCCTAAATATTCAGCCTAATTTTATTTGTAACTTTAGATTTTCTAATCAGCTGTATATATATTTTTTTAATTACAATGATACACTGAAAAAATAGTACTTTTCAAAAAATGTGTAATGCATCAGTTTTAAAGCACAAATGAGTTCTGACTAAGTGGATGCTTTACTAGGCAAACTGGTGTTAGAAGTTAATTGGGTTTGACTAGCAAGTCCAGTTATTGGCACAATTTATAAGCTTTTGCAGAATTGTGACTATTCTGCTATCATACAGTAATATGCACAATGTGAGATCTGACAGTAAGTGCTTGCTGTCTGACAGTAAGTAATGAATACAAGTAAAAAACACCCTTATAAAATAGACCCCTTTTTGAAATGAAATGTAGTACAAGACTATTTTTCAGGATGCTTAAACATTTATTACATTGGCATATAATTAACTTTTCATTGTCTTTCTGTTCTGTGCCAAATCTGTTACAGGAATGGTCAGTTGTTGCTCCATGGTGGAGTAAAATCCTTCCTAGTGGAGGAAGGTTTTTGTAGAAAATACTACTATATAACTATAAGAATTATTCTGTATTTGGAGAGACTTCCTGGCTCCTTCTGAAACACAGTGCTATAACTTTAAATCCTTAAGTAAGATTTCATAAATCCTGGTGTTCTATTGCCATATAATATTCTTTTTTCTTAATGTGCTTAAATTTCTGCAAATGTTTAGACATGCAGTAGTACCTTTAGCATCTATCATAAATTTGAAATCACTGAAGAAAATCTTGCATATATGAACAGCTGTGTGATAGGTTTTATTTAGTATTAAGTGAGTTAATTTAAAGAAACATTTAACCACCATGAAAGTAAACATTGCTGTGAAATGCATTAAGTTTTGCAATTAAATGCAGTTTCATTTAGGAGAAGAATCACTTAATTTGCTGCTACTTCTATGATGGCAGTGTTTTTAATTTTTTGGGGGGATTGTGACTGTTTGAGGTTGGAAATACATTTATCCTCCACTATTTTTCCCTCAATTATCCAAAGGCTGGAAGAAGTCACCTCCCTTGAGAGCTTAACTATTGTTAAAATCCCTGTTTTCCTGCAGGATAACCAACTCCTGGCAATTGCCCTGGAGCCCAGAGTTTGCCTTTGCAGGCTCATGCGTGTACATCACACCACCCGTCTCTTTTCCTGACTGCCAATTCCATCCCAATGAGCTGGCAGGGTGCTCAAATTCACATCAATTCTGTTCCATGATATTTTCATCAAATTGCCAAGCCTTAATTGCATAAGTGGGCTACATGGTTTTTTTTGTGCTTGCACACCATTGTAAATAGGGCTAGCTACATGGATCTGTCGGTAGGATATTTTGCATTTCAATGTTCTCTTTTTTTTTTTCTGGGAGATCACTTTGTGTTCATCCCTTCATAAGATGGTTTTCTAGGTTTCTCCGTCATATTTCACCCAGCGAGTTTAGTTTGTGCTTGATTTTGCATCTCAGAGAACACCAATTTTTTCACTTTATCAAGGAATTCAGACAGTTCTCAGAAAATATGCAGAGGATCTAATTCTTTATTGCAATGTTTCACTGGCACTTGGTGGATTGCGTTACTTGACCAAATGCTCTTATAGAATGGGACTGATTCACCATCCGCAGCTGTACCTGGAATTGTGGTCTGACTTCTTCACTGTGTGTGCTCAAGCCTGAAATCAGCTGCTAAGGCGATGCCAACAGCAGTTTTGGTACCACTTCGATGCAAACCCAAGGGGTTCAAGAAGGGCGAAGGGGGTGGGGCATGTGTATGTGTACTGACTTCTGAAAGGGACAGTCTTGAGAACTAGGTATGTACCTTTTTCTTTTTGGTAACTTAGTACCAATGCTGATGTTATGAAGTGTGTTACTTTGGTTTTTCTCTGGCACGTTTCTAAAGCATTAAGGAGAGTAAATATCTTGCTGTTATAGTGTATGTGGAGTAAAAGTAGACCTGCAGATTCTGATATTGATGTTGAAGATGAGTTCAAAGATAGAGCTTGCATTTACTTATAATAAGCATTTAACAGATCCTCAGGGTAAAGTCCTGAAGTAGGATTATTTCCAGCCATTTTTAGAAAAGTACAGGCAGTGGTGACTCTTTCCATATTATACACAACTGTAATAAAATGATGATGGATTTATTTGGACGCTTATCCAACAGCAAAAACTCAGGAAACTAGCTTATATGAAGCTTAAATGAAAGGCTTGTTTATTCAAAAGTTTTCTGATTCCATTACCCTGAAATCACTACAGGACTGTCAGCCTGGCCTCGGTGCAGGGGAAGATCATAGAACAGATCGTCTTGAATGCCATCCCACAACACGTACAGGACAAACAGGGAATCAGGCCCAGCCAGCAAAGGTCTGGCTGACCAGCCTGATCTCCACTTATGACCAGGTGACCGATCTAGTGGATGAGGGAAAGGCTGTGGATGCTGTCAGCCCGGACTTTGGTAAAGCCTTTGGCACAGCATTCTCCTGGAGGAATTGGCTACTTAGGGCTTCAATGGGTGCATAGTTCACTGGATAAAAACCTGGCTGGATGGCTGGGCCCAGAGAGTGGTGGTGAATGGAGATACATCCAGCTGGCAGACAGTCACAAGTGGTGACTAGCTCAGTACTGGGGACAGTCCTGTTTAAGATCTTTATTGACAGTATGGATGAGGGGATGAAGACCCCTCTCAGACAGTTCACAGATGACACCAAGTTGGGTGGGAATGTTAAACTGCTGGAGTGTAGGAAGGCTCTGCAGAGGGATCTGGACAGGCTGAATTAGTGGGCTGAGGCCAGTGATATGAGGTTCGACAACACGAAGTGCTGAGTTCTGTACTTGGATCACAACAACCCCAGGCAGTGCCACAGGCTGGGGGCAGAGCAGCTGGAAAGCTGCCCAGCGGGAAAGGACTTGGGAGGTGCTGGTCGACAGTGGCTGAACACGAGCCAGCCTGCACCCAGGTGGCCAAGAAGGCCAATGGCATCCCAGCCTGTATCATCAATAGCTTGGCCAGCAGGACCAGGGCAGGGATTATCTCTCTGTACTCATCACTGGTGAGCCTGCGCCTCACATGCCATGTTCAGACTCCTTGTTACAAGAAAGACATTGAGGTGCTGGAACATATCCAGAGAAGGACAATGGAGCTGGTGAAGAGTTTGTAGCACAAGTGTGATGATGAATGGCTGAGGGGGTGTTTAGCCTGGACAATAGGAAGCTCAGTGGAAACCTTATCATTCTATACAACTACCTGAAAGGAGGTTGTAGCCAGGTGAGAGCCAGTCTATTCTCCAGGCAACCAGCAATAGGATAAAAGGAAATGGCCTCAAGGTGTGCCACGAGAGGCTTATATTAAATATCAGGAAACATTGCTTCATGGAAAGGGTTGTGAAGAATCGGAACAGGCTGCCCGAGGAAGTGGTGGGGTCACTATCCCTGAACATATCTAAAAGACGTGTTGATGTGGCACTTAGGGACAGGGTTTAGGGGAAGACTTGACACTGCTGGGTTAGTGGTTGGATTCGGTGATCTCAGAGGTTTTTTCCAACCTAAAAAACTCCATGGTTCCATGATTCTGAATAGCTAAAGGTCTAGCTGTGCTCTGCTGGCTGCAGCTGTCTGCAGGTGAAGAAACCGCTGCTCTTCTGTCACCTCTGGTTGCCTATCACTAGCCTTGGAGGTGAATATAGTTAGATCATCTCAAATGAAATCTTTATTAACTTACTTACAACAGGGAGTTGAATAAAATGAATTGTTGAGCTGAAACATATGTTCTTATGCTGAGTATTGATTTTTAACTGCAAGAAATTGTTAATTAGCCTGTTTCTCCAGCAATATGCAATAGTAACTCGTAAGTGTTCAATGTTTAGGAACTGTTGTCCTTTGTATTTCTACATTTCCCTGAAGATTTATCTGCTGACCACAGCTCAGTGTTTCCAGATCATTAATCTAGGAGTTTTAGAAGACCAGAAAAACCCCATCAACTGGCTGCTTTAGATGATAGTACTAAACACTTTGTGAGAAGACAATCTCTCTCAAAATCCTCCAAGAATTGTTTTTCCAAAAAAATTCCAAATGTTGATTTCATAAATATACAGCTGATTTATTTTCTTATAATTCCCACCTGTGCCCTTGAAGAAGCATCTTGAAAACTTGGTCTATGGAAATTTTTAGCATTATATTCTGAGTCCTGCATGGAGAACTCAGTACTTCTGGAAATCTGAACGTGTTCAGAAAAGCAAATGTGTTAAAAGGACAAGACAAAGAAGAAATTAGACTGAAGAAGCCAACTTGACAGGTTAATTCTTTGTTCCTTTGCAGTCACTGAGCAAACAAAGTGTTATGCAAACCAAGAAACGCTCTTTTCACTCAGTCATGCTTTGAAATAATTATTGACTTTTGTCCCTGCTGATGTTTAGGTGGACACTCTTTTCTGTACTGTGTGGCACTGTATTTCTATGGTGTATAAGTTGTTTTCTAAAATCACGGTCAACCTCTTCAGTGCTGTGAAGATAGGAACCCAATCTAGTGGTGGCAACAGCTTTGAATAAATAGTTCATTCATTTGGATAGAATATCAAAATGTACAGTAACCTATATATCCACCTGCATCAGTGGAATATATTTCACATGCCCATTGGGTGCATCACACAGCACTGAAGTGATCAGGGTGACAACCACTGGCTATATCACTTGTACTACTGTCACATGAACATGCTCAGATTATTGAATAATTTGGTTTTGGGGTTCAGATAATTTATAACAGTAAATATTCATGCTATAGAAGGTGTGTACTAAAAGGTGCCCCTTTGAGGTAGCATTGCTGTTGGTCAAGTAAAGATATCAACAACAGCCCACAATTTAAGTAAACTCTAAGTGGTCTAAATGTTTTATCACAAATTTCATGGGTGCCAGCAGTACCAAAGGTTTATATGGTCCTTGCATAACTAGTAAGGGAGAGGCATTTAGGATTTTTGCAGGAGTGAAGCCTTGGCTGGCTGCCCAGCCTTCCCTCTCTTTTCCTGGGGGTTGGAACTGTCAGGGGATTCCCCAATAACAATCAATGACCTGCTGGCTCTTCTGGCAGCATGCCATCAAGTTGTGAAACTGCTGAGAATTACATGTCCTGATTCACCCTCACATATGCCAGGGAGCTTCCAGCCAGGAGAATATTCTAACCTGTTAAACAAAGATAATGCATATATTCTAGTTCCAGCAAATCATTCCCCACCCCCCCCAACCCCCCCACC
>VZRR01011986.1:73495-134149 GCA_013398015.1 Oreocharis arfaki | reverse complement strand
CCAACCCCCCCACCCTTTTTAACACAGTGCAAAGTACGGTTTTTGTCTGTTGGACTCTTGTGCAAGCATATCCTGAGGTCTCTTTTTATGTTAGGTTTTACTGATTCAATAGAGGTTTTGTGTAATATCTTTCACACCATTTTTTTTCCTTTAATATTCATGTGAATACCAAGAAAATCTAAATACATACTCCAGGTTTTTGTGTTTGTGTTAATGTTAAACAGATTTTAATCAAAGGTGATGATAATGATAGCATCTATTTTACCTAAACCTTAGTTTCTCATTTTACCTATCACCTTCAACTGTCTTCTGGCTACAAGTGCCGGCTTGCTTCACGTAGCATACAGCACATTTTTGTACTTGAATTTCAGGCTACTTTTTGCAGTGAAATATTGGGTTAAATAATTACTATCTTGTACTTATCTAGCTTTTTTTCTGAAGAAATTTTATTTACATTGGGTTACAACAACTTCATGCAATGCTACAGGCTGGAGGTAGATTGGCTGGAAGGCTGCCCAGCAGAAAATTACCAGGGGGTGCTGATCAGCAGCACACTGAATATGAGCCAGCCTTGTGCCCAGGTGGCCAAGAAGGCCACAGGCATTGTGGCCAATAAGGCCAAAGGCATCCTGGCCTGTATCAGAAACAGCATGGCCAGCAGGACCAGGGCAAGGTGATCATCCCCTTGTACTTGTCACTGGAGAGGCCACACCTGGAATCCTGTGTCCAGTTCTAGGCCCTGCTACAAGGACATTGAGGTGCTGGAGCATGTTCAGAGAAGGGCAGTAGAGATGGTGAAGGATCTGGAGCACACATCCTANTCATGCAATGCTACAGGCTGGAGGTAGATTGGCTGGAAGGCTGCCCAGCAGAAAATTACCAGGGGGTGCTGATCAGCAGCACACTGAATATGAGCCAGCCTTGTGCCCAGGTGGCCAAGAAGGCCAAAGGCATTGTGGCCAATAAGGCCAAAGGCATCCTGGCCTGTATCAGAAACAGCATGGCCAGCAGGACCAGGGCAAGGTGATCATCCCCTTGTACTTGTCACTGGAGAGGCCACACCTGGAATCCTGTGTCCAGTTCTAGGCCCTGCTACAAGGACATTGAGGTGCTGGAGCATGTTCAGAGAAGGGCAGTAGAGATGGTGAAGGATCTGGAGCACACATCCTATTGAGGAGCAGCTGAGGGAGCTGAATGTGTTTAGCCTGGAGAAAAGGAAGCTCAAGGGGAGGCCTTTTCACTCTACAGCCACCTGGAAGGGGCTTGTAGCAAGATGGAGGTTGGTCTCTTCTCCAGGCAACCAGGAAGANTATCAGAAACAGCATGGCCAGCAGGACCAGGGCAAGGTGATCATCCCCTTGTACTTGTCACTGGAGAGGCCACACCTGGAATCCTGTGTCCAGTTCTAGGCCCTGCTACAAGGACATTGAGGTGCTGGAGCATGTTCAGAGAAGGGCAGTAGAGATGGTGAAGGATCTGGAGCACACATCCTATTGAGGAGCAGCTGAGGGAGCTGAATGTGTTTAGCCTGGAGAAAAGGAAGCTCAAGGGGAGGCCTTTTCACTCTACAGCCACCTGGAAGGGGCTTGTAGCAAGATGGAGGTTGGTCTCTTCTCCAGGCAACCAAGAAGATCAACCGTGTCCTGGGGTGCATCAGGTGCAGCATCACCCTCATTTCCTGAGGGAGGTGATTCTCCCACTGTACTTTGCCCTGTGTTCAACTTTGGGCAGGACAATATCAAAAAGATTAATTAGACAGTGTCCAGAGAAGAGCTATGAAGGTGTTGAAGCACCTAGAGGGGAAGCCATACAAGGAGCAACTTAGGTCACTTGGTCTGCTCAGCCTGGAGAAGAGAAGACTGAAGGGAAACCTCATGGCAGTGTACAGCTTCCTCAGGAGGAGAAGAGTAGGGGCAGACACTGATCTCTTCTCTGTTGTGACCAGGGACAGGACCCAAGGGAATGGCCTGAAGTCACGCCAGGGGAGGTTTAGGTTGGATATCAAGAAAACGACTTTTACCCAGGAGGTGGTTGGGCACTGGAAGAGCCTCCCCAGGGAAGTGGTCACAGCACAGAGCCTGACAGAGTTCAAGAAACATTTGGACAATGATCTCAAGCACATGAGTGATTCTTGGGTTGTCCTGTGCAGGCCAGGATTTGGACTTCGGTGATCCTTTCGGGTCCCTTCCACCTCAGGATATTCTATATTTCTGTGAATTTGCAGCAGGACACGAGAAAATGGCCTCAAGCTGTGCCAGGGGAGGTTCCAGCTGGACATCAGGAAGAATTTTTTCACTATAAGTGTGGTTAAGCATTGGAGCAGATTGTGCAGGGAGGTGGTGAAGTCACCATCCCTGGAAGTGTTCAAGATATGACTGTCCATGCCACTTAGTGCTGCGGTTTAGTTGTCGTGGTGGTGTTCAGTCAAAGGCTGGACTTGATGATCCTGGAGGTCTTTTCCAACCTTAATGATTCTTTGATTTTATGATTCTATGGTTTTGCTGGGAACAGGACTAAGATTCCTATAAAATCTGCTATGAAACCCTCTCACGGTATACATTCTGTGAAAGCATTCTAAGAGAATACTGAGCTATAAGAATTAATGGAGATTTAATGACATTCTTTGCTGTGAAAGTTAGTATAGTGACTTGGACTTAACAGTTTCTTATCCTTCAGGGCCTTGTTAGGTACTTTATAAGGGTTCTAAAAGATTTTCCTTGATTATGTATTTTATAGTTTCCAGAAAAAAAAAAATAGAAAACATTGAGTCCTTTAAGTGTAGTAGTTATAGGTCATAGATAAAGCAGGGTATTGTGTGGATCAATTAGTCTTATTTAATCAGTAACACATATCTCATGCTATTTTCAACTCTTAAGAACAAATGATTCTGCAAACAATTGTCTAAACCTTGTCAAATAATTTCTTGTAAAATCCCTTAGAGTGCAAATTATCCAGAGATTTCTACCATATATTTTATTATGGCTTCATTTCTGGTACAATTTTGGATTTTAATGCAAATGGATTTTAATGGTTAAAATTTTTATGGTTTTTTAAATTAATACCAACTGAAAAAAAAATACCCCTTCAAAATCACATCTAAAGTAGTTACTGCCTTATTAAAAATCAATGTACCACATTTTATAGCATAGATTTAAAAACTCATCTTACAGCAAGCAACAGGTTATCTTACACTTTCGGTGTAAAAAAGATGGTTCACTGTGGAATTAGTTTGAGCCACTCTAAAGAAGAAGCTACCTACAGCAGGATGAACAACACATGTATGTGTAATCATTTTTCCTTCTTCTGAACCAGCAGAATGATTAATTTCCCCTTTAAAAAAAGACAAGAGATTAAAGGAAGCATTTGTTCAAAATCATTCAAAAGCTTTCAAGCCACTTAAGTGATTTCACTAATCTTTCAGGGTTGGGTTTGGTTGGTTTGTTTGTTTTTCAAATAAGTCTGTCTTTAATAAATGTGTATTTTGCCTTTTTATGAGTCAAAACTGCAATTCTTACTTTCAGGGAAATCAAGGTAGCTCTAATCAAAGTGACCACGAGGAAATCAAGGTAGCTTTAATCAAAGTGGGCACTTTTATTATTTTAACTTATTCATACTAGGAAAAAACCAAATTAAAATGTAAAAACTACACAAACTGTGTTTCTAAGTCGTGATTAAAAAATGTGGGTCTGGATTCTGTAAGGAGTTTCCTTCAAACTCTTCCAGTCTCATTATGCTAGATTTTGGCCAGCCACCTAGTTAAACTGTAGGATTGTAAAATCCAAACCTCTTCTAAATTCCTGATTCATGCTGCAGAGGAATGATGCAGTCTTGAGTACAGGAGGAAGAGCAAATAGTGTACTCTGCACCATATGTTTTCCCACTGGCCTACACCTTTTTCCACCTAGAGGTGCTTACCTGTAAGTACATAGGTCTGTGATTGCATTCTCCTCCATATGGCAGAGTTGACCAAAATTGTACAGCAACAGGTCTTTACAAATTACAAGCCTTTTTTTCTCCCATACATGTATAGCTGGACGGGGAATTGTGACTGTTTTGGGTCAAACCTCCTTTCTGGTACAGCTCCTCACATCCAAATTTGCCTTAGGTGATCTCATATTGGAAGATTCACTGAAGAAAATAGGTGAATCTTCCAATGTGAGATCACCTAAGGTGAAATTAATAGGTGAAATTAACAGGTGTTCTTAAAGGCACCTATTAATGCAGGAAAGCAAGTGGCATCTACCATTTTTATTTTGTTATTATTCTGGCAAACACTGTCACACACAAATGAAATTCGCATTTGAATTGAGATTTAGTGTATCTGCTTTGAGAACAAAGAACATTATTAAGATCACCTTGCAAACATACTGAAAAGAAAAACTTTAATGAAAATCCTGAACTACTTTAATGTGTTGTGACACACACTACATTGGAATAATTTGGTGTGTGAACAAACTGAATGCACCTGTACTGCTGTTTTGCTATCACTAACAGAGATGGCATTAAATACCTCAGCAGCTTTACACATTGCATCTCAGTTACTAATACCAGTGATACCTAGATGGCAACCCAGAAGCATAATTAATTTGCCATCACCACTCCCATTATACTATACACGAAAGAAAAATGAGACCCTAGCTTTTCTACATTCCAAGCACCATAATACCATGAACATGAAGCGTAACCGTGGAACTGAGAAAACATATGGAATGGAATACAAATCAAGAGCTCAATGACATAAGCACAGCTCCTTCATGTGCCTATGAGGATGTCCTCTGTGATGACTTGCACATGATCTGAACAAAATGCACTTTTATTTTCAAATGCACTTTGTCCAGCAATACAGATGTGAATGAAACTGACTGTGATAATTTTCAGATATGTGGAATTTAGTGATGTATGATGGATACTACCCATCTAGCTCGGAAAAAAAAATAACATTTTTAAAACATCTACCCTAGTACACATATTAACTGCATGTCATATTACTCTGAAAATATGCTGTTACCTATTGCAAAAGCACTTGCATGCCTAGTAACAAACATCCCAAGTCACACAGCAAGGCTGCCTAGACATTATAATGCCAGGGCACGCACTTTGTTGTTTACAATCAAACATGTAATTTCTCTTGACCTCATTGGGCATTTTGTATGCACGACATTTGATGAAACTTTTCCTGCCATGACAAAAGACCATATTTGCTGCTCAGTAATAATGCCTTTGCACTTTGTGTTTGTGAGCAGGACACACAATCTGCTTCAAAAATTCAACTGAGAGTTTTCTTTTCTGCACAGGAGATAATATAGGTTCAATATGACATAATGCAGAATATAGCATAGCATACTGTTCATAGTAGAATTTACCATCAGCGATGTTAGAGAAATAATTTTATTCCTCCCTACTCCTTTTTTTTTTTTNTTTTTTTTTTTTTTTTTTAAGGGAAGAATAAACGATATTTCTGGTCCAGCTAATGCAGTGACAAGGACTGTCAAGCTACATTTCTTCAGTTATCATGAGCCCAGGTGTTAAACATGGCACATGACACCGGTACGCACCATGCAGTGAGGCAGGCGCACTGTATGCTGACAGAGAATCAATAATGAAGTGGAAAAGACAATGACACTCTATGGCATTGTCTCTCTTCCTGACAAATCTGTTCAGCCCCGAAAGTATTAATTCAATTGCTTCACTAGCATCAGACTCTTTGATTTCATTCAAAAATCAACACTCATGGGGATACCGAGAGCAGCATCTACCATGCGTAAATATGTTTCTTGGTCCTTTCTTTTTAAACACTTAGTTATATAAATTGCTGTTACAACTGATGAAGCTGTAGTGTGTTCCAGTCTTTTCTTCTCAATGATAACATTTTCTGCAGCAGAAATCCAGTTTTAAGTCAGCACTACGCTTGGCTTGACTCCATACTTGAGTATTCTAGGGAGAATCTAGTGACAAGTTTAGTTAAAAGTTAATTAATTCAGTTTAGACAACAGAGCTATGTTACTAGTAGCTATATAGTAACAAAGTAATTTGTTGCATTTGTTCATTTTTCTCTCAACTCTCTCTATTCATTGTAATGACCACTGGGAACGTACAATGCTTTTTACCTTTTGCTCACCACTGCAAATACAGTCACACTCAATACCAGTTTACTTCCATGTCCCTGTTTCTCCCAAAATGATGGCATCCATGTATTGAAAAGTGTCAATCATCAAACCCAATGCAGGGAAGACCTGAGTAATATGCTTGTAAAACACATCTAAAACATACAGGCTGAAAAAAGCTTAAGCAGTTTCTGGGAACAATATTTTTCTGCTCTACAGATAAATGGAGAACTCGATCGTATTCTTTTTTAGCTTGCACAATTTTCACAAATTAATGTTACTTACTCAAGTTTTAGATCAAAGTGCCTAAACTACATTTAATATTCATTCATTGAATTTTCATTAGTTGTAATGGACATGGAATGCTTTCAGAAGTTTCTTTATTTTTTCAAATTAAGCTATTTACACAGGTTACCTAATCTTTATTTGGGAGTCCGGCATTTAAGGATCATTCTCTGGACACTTAGGCCTGTATGGTGGGTTTTGGACAGAGAAATCAGAATGGTGAATTTAGACTTCCTTCATATCATCAGATCTGGTAGTACTTGTGTAATCACAGTGGGGTTCAGCTCTACCATCCACCCTCATGGTTCAGTTTCTATAGGAGTCTATACCAGAGTCAGATAGTGTAATTCCCACATTAGAAAGTTAAAAAATACAGGTACTGGAATTGCATCTTAGGGTGTGTACTCACCCAGAAATTTTAAGAAATAATCTGGAATGTAAATGTAATTTGTGGTAGTGAATCACACAGGACGTTCATATTCTTTACTTGAGGTTTTGTTCTACATTTATCTAAATTCTGATGGCCAATGTTGATGAAAAGGTGTACAAAATCAGCATACAGCTCTCAGTACAAAATAAATCTGAAAAATGTGCTTGAATCAAGATGTGCTGAAAAATCCAGGGAGGGAGTATGAGTTTCAGACAGCCATAGAAACTTTAAACAAAGCTAAAAGGACACACTGAGGTTCTGAAGGCAAGTTAAGATCCTGTCAAATTGCTATTTTAATTTTAGTTGAGTATGCTTATTTTCTGTACTGAAAGTATATTGTAATGTGGAAAGAATATGTTCAGAGGGACCTGGTTGGAAATCGTATTTCCATTAAAATTGTTATTGGATGTTTCTCTGAGTGAAACTGCCTTAATGAAGCCTTATTCTGTAAGAATTCAGAACCGTTGAAACCTGTAATTCTTTCTCATGATGAACCAGTGTTGCAGTGCTAGGTGTTGCTTAGCTGCTGCAGCTTTCCCTGGGAGCGCAGCGGGGGCTTCTTGGGACAAGGCAGGGATTCTCTGCCCTCCTGCAGTCCATCTCGGACTCCCCGCACCGCTGCTCCAGCTGCCAGCCTGCAACTTCAGTGATGGCAAAGGAGGTGAGAAGGCTCTCCTCATGGCACTGCAAAGGTCTTTATTCCATGCTGCCTCCCCAAAGCCTGAGGCCAGCACACGGGCTGGCCCCCAAAGGCAGAGGAGAGGAGCTGTTGGCAGGCTGCTCCCACAGGCAGAGAGAGAGAAAGAGAGAGAGGCACATGGCCAGGAGCCTCAGTTTTGCCAGGGGGGCGGGGAGAGCACATGGGCAAATGGTTTCAGGGCATAGGGGTGGTACATGGGCAGAGTTGGGATACAGGAACCAATAGGGAGAACTCGAGGAGTGGCCAGGACTAGGGGCAATGGAAGGAGGGAGACCCATGGAGGGGGCAGGAAGTGATCAGTAAGAGGGGGTACAGCGCCACAAACCAGGAACTCTGCAAGACATTTTGAAACAGGTTTATGAGAAGTGGATGTTTGCACAGTTTTGTGAATATCACTCTATTTAATGGAGGAAAACTAGATCACTTTTCACATCAGTAACTCCATTTAAAAAAAGATATTTTCCCTTTATCTACTTTAAAAAGAGCCTCAAAAAAGCCTGCAGCATGACCCACTGATAGGAAGAACTAAGATCACGTTGGAGACAGGGAAAGAGAAAGGAAGTAGGGATGAAGTGTGAGCTGCTATCATATTCCTCTTGAATAGATAGATCTTTTTGCAATGTGTATTCATATCTTTATTGTGTAAACTACTGAAAATATGAAGCCACCTTAGGAGCATGCACGTGCAATCTTAATTTTTGTATTAGAGAAATAAATACTGCTTACAGCATCCGGAGGCTGGGTGTACTTGTGTAGAGCCTCATATTACTCTGACAAGGGTTCCATGTCAAACTGGGGAAATTATGTTGTCCCAAATTTTCTCCAACAAGACATCACAGTAGATTATCTGGCTGCCACCACTCATCAGGCTGCAGCTGTTACCCTGCTCTGTCTGCCTGCACCAGCTCCCTGTATCTCTGCTGAAGTCAGATGGGATGCAGACCGTGCTTGAAAGCAGGTTGGATTAGCAATAATAAGGAGGCAGACTGTGCAGCCAGTAAAGAGTCAAACATGACTGGTGGTGCAAATCCAGGCTCACCCAGACTTTTGCTTGGTGCTTTGGTACAAGGGCTAGTGGGGTTTATCCATCACAGCATTAAAAATAAAAAAGTACATGGATGGTCTTGACCTTAACATTATCCCTTTGATTTAACTTTGACCTCCTAATTTTGCGCCAGAAGGACGAGGTACTGCTGAAACATGTCAAGAATTGAGAATGTGGGGAGCACTAACAGGAATTTTGTGGCAATGTGCAGAAGCAGTGTATTGCTGAAGACTTTCTACTTCAAAAGGTTTCATAATTCTGCAGCTGTATACAAATGATCCATTTTGTTAATCTGAATTCCTAGGGTCATTAAAATTTTTTTCTCTCCTCTCCGAAGTGGTTTATTACTTTGAGAGAAAAAAATCAGTTTAAAGCCAGGTAAAGGAGGAAAGCTGACAAAAACATAAATTAGAGGAAGAACTTAATTTAAAAAGTGTCAAAAAGGATAGATAGTCTTAGTTCAATAATAAAGCCTGGTTCAAGAGCCTTCTATCTTAAAATAAAGCATTCGAACACTCTATTACCTGTATACAACCAATCTTTGATTTCCAATCTAAGCCTATTTTTGCTTCTTATGTGATTAGCATACAAATGTAACAAAAAAAAATGTGGCTACAGTGATGGCACCTAGGATGGGTTTTTGACTTTTATGTCAGTGTTAGTAAGAGATTCTGTATGATTTTGAAGGTGAATCTTTAATTAAGCCTCTTGTTTTTCTTGAATCTAAATATCATCACTACTGAGTCAAGTTATGTCTACACTTCCTGGAATATTTCATGCTGTGCCTTGTGCTGCTTTACGGAGATGCCAAACAATTTTTAAGGATTTGACCTTTTCTGGGCTACTATGCTGTGTTTCTGAATGTGGATACCTATTGAAGTCACATGTAGTTGGAGAATAGAAACACAATCCAGAGTTAGCAAAGCAACTCTTGGTTTCCCTAGGATTTAATGCTTGCTAGAGTTGTCCCTGATAGAATATCCCTCAGGGTAGTCTCTGTAAGCTACAGTCATTATGGTACTGTTATTTCAAGGTATTATATTTAAGCATAATCAAAGCAACATGCTGTGAACTTGAGGAGAGACCTGTACTTTGCACTATTTTCTTATAATTCTTTTGTTGCTTCTGATATTACAGACCAAGCCAAAGATCAGCAGCAACCTGTACAGCCAGTTATCATAACTTCTATGCCAAGACAAATCTTGGGTAACTCTATTGGAGCCAGTTGATTTTCTTTGAATATATATTGATTTCCAGTGATGTTACTCAGTAAAATCATCATATTCAAAATAAGAGATGTAATCCTATTTGCAATTCCACAACTTGGTGCAGAGGGATCTCTAACAAACAAACAAAACGAGTCAGTGCAAATAGTGAGAGCTGTGAATCCCTTCCCACTGATCCATGTCATCAGCTTGCTTTTCTAGTGGGACCAATTGTAAGAGGAGATGAGCACAACTACATGTCTGTGGTTTCCTTTGGCTTTTTGCTGAGATTGAGAACAAAGACACCTGTTATGATGGTGAGATTTGTGAAGTCTGTTGTACTTTCTTTGGAACTGGCCTAAGACAGCAAATATATTTCACATAGATCACACATTGAGATTATTTCTTTCTCAGTGCTGAGAGCAGTGGGGTCTGAGGAGTTTGCAAATAACTCTAATCTTCAAATCTCTCGAAAAAACCCCCTAAAATTAAAGTTGTTGGCTATTTGGTTATTTAATTATCTTTATAGCAACAGCTGCATCATTTGCAAACACTCAAATCTGATTAAAATTAAAGATACTGAATTTACTAGCCAAATATTTCAGTCTAATGATCACTGAAATGGCAGTTAGCCAAAATATTTAACAGTTTAATTTCTGGTAGTGCATACTGTTTGAGTTCTTTAGCATCCACTGCCTCATTAAAATTTCATTTGTGATGAGTTTCTAAAGTTCTTTGTAGCTAAGTTACAACATCATGAAGCTGGTTACTCTGCATTTTTTCTCAAAAGGGAAATTGTCTCCTAGGGGATGATAATTGAATGCTTGGGTTGGTCTCAGAGTGTGTTGAAGGTCTTCTAGGTTCTTCATAAGTGCCATTTGTGTCTGCAATTTTTCGCCTTCTAAGACAAGCTGAGTGTCCAAAAGGACCTGCACTCTTAAGTTGCTCAGCTGCAGTGAGGTGACAGCCCTCTTGAGGGAATGATGAAAGCCACTCTTCTGAAATACAACTTTTGGTAGGGAAGGTACTTGCTCACTTTGTCTCTAGACCATGTCATTAGGAAATACATCTGAGAACATGACTATCTTCTACAAATGTCTAGGTCAAAATAGCTTGCAAAAGTTCCACCTAGATTTTATTTAGGTGGCTGTATTAATGCTACTGTCTACCTTTGTTTTGCTGCATCACTTTCTTTGTAGCTGTTTAATTCTTTTGCTTTGACTGTCTCTTAATTACTTAGATCAGGAAATTTGGTATTTTTCTCTACGGTGTACACAGATTCACTGACATTTTAAGATGTTCTCAGAAAGAGACAAATAGGTGTTATCAATATAGAAGTCTAAATAATGAATAACGACCTACCTGATTTCTCCCTTCAATCCTCTTTTCTCATTATTTCATACAGTATTTAATTTCTCACACAGTAGCATTTTCAGATATTGTGGCTTTTAAGACTTTTACTTGCTTTCATTTGCACTGTAGTGTACCTTGATAATTGTTCAGAAGAGCTGATGCTGACAGATGCACAAACATAAGAAAATGTTCTGTATTTGCAATGGCAGTATAGCAAACATACTGGTTTCAATAGGCTGAGATGTGCTTGTACCTTGAAAGCACTTCATTGCAGGTACTAAAACTAAGATCTTGCAGGACTATCAGATTTTGGCATGATATTTATTGTCTGGCTGCAGGATGCTTACCTGGAGGTTTCTCTATATATGTCCAACTCTCTTTTCACTTTTCTTATATTTTAAAAATCTTTGTAACCTATTTATGTGAGGAGGGAGAAAGAGAAATGGAAAGAAGAAAAGTAAAGAGCACCTATAAAGCCATGAGGAGAAATAAATTTCTCAGTATGGAGGGGTTTGTTTCCTTTATACCTTCTTTTCTTTTCTTTTCTTTTTTTTTATTTTTCATTTCCCAAGATTTTGGTTATGGTGATAAATGTTACCACTTACCTGGAAAATTGTTTAAAATGGATGGAAAATAGTTGATTTACAGTGTACTTGGGTGATGACAGTACTTTTCCTCCTCTCTAATCTTAGTCAGTTTACAGTGAGCTTTATTCTTAGTCTTTGCAATTGCACCAGTTGTTGTTTGGGGCTGGGATGAAATGTTTCTCTCTCTGATGAACTCGTAGATGTAGATGAGTCTCCACATGTCTGTAAGACTTAGCTGTGTAGATGATGAAATTAGGCTCAGAATACTAGGTGACAATGACTAGCAGAGATGCTTGATCCTCTCTCTATTGTCCCATTAAACAAACCCAAACAAACAAACAATGAAAAAACACGCAAAACCCCACAGCAAACTTTCCCTGTAGCACCAGCTCATGGGGCACTACCTGGTATAGCATCTACCTAGCTGTGTACTTCATGCCTTCCACCTAGTCATACCAGCCTGCTTCTAACTCAGAAATTCCTCTCTCTCCAATATCTTATAAACCAAGTCCATAAATCCAATGTAATCTGAGAGGACTGGTTAAAGAAATAATGTCTTGGAGCATACAGATGACATCTGGATGGCTTTCACAGGTGCTTTACTAAGTTTATGGCTTCAGTAAGCCACATTCTTGGCATCTAAAGGCGCTGCATGGTCAGGCTTCCTGTTGTTCATATCTTGTAGGATCTCATGTTGTTTGTGGAGACACCACCACTTTTTACTACACAGTAGCTTCAACTTTATACTAATTCAAAATTACAAATAAACATGTCCAGGTTCTTGGTAATGAAATATTTTAAGAAGAATAAGATCCTACTTTAAGTCTGAATTGTTAAATTTTGTACTGAATGCATAGTTAATTACAGCAATTTCTACATTTGCGGTAAATAAGGATGTTTGTAAATGTAATAACCCACTGCATGAATACAATAGTACCATGAACAGAAGGCAGAAGAGGAAAGAGGGTTAATAAGGCAGACGTTATAATAAGTATATCTTTATGTGTAAATCAAAAGACTTAAATGGAAAATATTACCATGCACGAGAATTGGCAGTAGAAACAACAGAGCTTTAAGCTAAAGTACACTAATGCAGCTCAAGTATAATCAGGGTTGAATAAATATTCATCACCTGTATTATATTATACTGTACTCTAAAGAGGAAGATACAGAAAAAAGTACTGGTCCATATTAAAATTCAGTTTTTGGCTTTGCAAGCTTGTTCAAGTCATTAATTTATATGCAGCTTTTTAGCTAAGGGCTGACCGGTGTTGCTGCTCAGAGAACATGCAGCTCTGTCAAAGTCAAAATGTTTCACTGAAGTGGCCAGTTTTGCATGAATTCTGTTTGAAAAGAGAAGGTGTGGGGGGAAATCCAATTCTGTCAGAACAAAAAAGGTTAAAACATTAACTTCATGCTGATTTTTCTTGTTGACATTTGGTCTTGTGCCTTAATACAAAATAACACAGTTGCTGCTGAATTCTGAATAATCAAAAATTATCATTTGAGGGTTTTTTTGTGTTAGCCTTTGCTTTGGTTTGGAAAAGAGCTATGCTTAGAGTCTTAAGTTTGTTTATATATTTTGGAATCCTTTTCAGATTAAAATAAACAGACATCTGACCCTCCAAGGATGAAACTGGGCTCTTTCTCGAGTCCTGAGAAACAATTTCTTTTATGTTTAATATTTTACCGCAACATTACCCTTTTCTTAATTCTGTTTTCCTGCTGTAGTTCCAGTATCCTGTTTCTGCTAAGAGCAGATATCTCTCACCTTTTAAGTTTGCTTTCTACTCAGGAGCAGAAAACACAGACAATAAATTGAAGTTGATTAAGAGAATCAGGCAAAGACCCTTTAAAAAATTCACCCAGTGCTGTGCTCTGGAAAGTCTTTCTTTTTCACAGCCTGGCTAAGAACAATTAGAAACAAAGCTCAGAGAGAAGATCTGAATGCTACTTGTCCAGGGTGAAGTTACTCACAGCTTTCCAAGCCCCTACCAACACTGTAATGAAAGCACACTGCATCTTCCAAAGACTGGTGTTTTCTCATAGATAAAGATGTTGGGAACTTGACGTTTTCAATACAAAGAGATTCCTGATGAAAGGGATTTATGCATCACCCTGCACTGGTTAAGCAAACTTGAAGATTGTACTAATCACCAGTTGCAGATGGTTTCCACAGTTTTACATTTGTACTTCCAACCACTTTGGTTTCATGTGTTTCAGGCAGATTATTTTTTAAAGTGTCAAGTAACATCAACAACTGCTGAAGTTACTCACACTTAATCATTGATTTCACTTACTGGTGAAAGGTCCCCTCACAGGAACCCTTGAGGAAGCTGAAGTGAGATACCTTGTAAGAATATTGTTTCTTTCAAGCATTCTATTCTTCTGAGCCTCAGTTAATTACACCCGTGTTACTACAGTTGCCCTAACTCAAAGGTAGTTAAGGGTACTTAGTTATTCACTCGACTGTGAATAAAGCTCATAGCTTCACCTTAGGTGGAAGTAATTAGCTTAGAAACAAGTAATTTCCTGCTAGGGAGGTGAAAATCCTGTGAAAATAATTGATGATAGGACTAGGAGTAGAAAACAGGTCGTCTAGTTCTTGGTCCTATACCTAAAATATGAGATTATTCTTCCTTCTGTGCTTTGAAATGTCATTCCATTCATCAAGTTAAATATACAGCGGATTAATGATACCAGTGCGCTCTAGCCAAATTATTTCCCTTTTGAGATTCTGTCATTGTAAATGACAACATTATTTCAGTAAGCTTTCATATTCTTTGTAACAATAACAAAAATTTTGGACAATGTTACAGATATTCATCAGATCCTTTTAATGTAGGTCTGATTTGCAAATTGTTTGTTTCCTTTCTTCTGTACTAGATGAATATGTTACTGGTGAATAAATGTTTCCATTATTCAATTAGTTGTATAGATAGTCAAATAATGTTTAATTTTGTGACCTATTCACATTTTTCCATCAATTGGTACTAAAATACTTGCAAGTAATTATTTTCATTATTCAACTAGCTTTTCAAATGATCAAATAATATTATTAAGTTAACTTCAATTATTGTCATCAAATGAAGAAATGAGTATTAGAGTATTGTCTTTCATTATTTGTTTCAACTCATTTGCCTATGCCATGAACCTGCTATGAGATGTTTCCTGTAAAAGTAAATCTTTTGTACACTCACACGCATGACTGATAAAACCACAGACAGGAATAAACCTAATGGGCTGGAGGAAAAGTACTGCAGATCTCACTTCTCCACTGTTGGTATGGAGGCTGACCACATCCTTTGAGCTCTGTTTCTGTCAGTGATTCAGCATGTGCTCTTTTTTTCTCCCATATGAGGAACTATAGACTACTATTTCAATAAATACAATATTTGTATTTTAGTGATGTTAATGCTGTTAATTGGAATTCACTCTTCAGCCTGAAGGCAGACCCATTTGCAAGTTACAGGCTTTCTTTCCAAGCCAGTTTTGGATTTTTCTACCACTTATTTTTATTTGGTATGTTTTGAATTCAGTCTGTCATGGTGTTCAAAAACCACTGGTATAAATATGAAAGAATATTAGTGTAGGCACAAGAATACTGCAGTGCACTTGACAGATGGAAAAGGTTTACTGTGAATGTATCATTGCCCTATGGTGGAGAACAACACTGTTCATAGATTAATGTTCATTTTATTACAGTCATACTTTACCCTCAATCTGCGTGTAGAACTCTCTGTGAAGTCATTGTGATCTGGGCGCATCAATCAAGGGCAGTATACGACACTCAGGACCATATTTTCAAATGTCAGCTCTTGGCATCTGGAAACCCTCTGTCTTATATGTCCAAAATATTTATTTATATGTGCAAATATTGGTGGTTACAGAATGTTTTTGTGAGTGAGATAGTTAACCTGAAGTGTATGAAAAATTCACTGATTTTGATTTACCTATTTGAGTTAAATTGAGCCATGGGCTTAGACCAGGTGGACTCATTCAAACCAGTTCCACAAGATTTCCATTCACAGCGACATTAATGACAATTTTCACCTGGCCGTGAGACAGTGCAATCTCCTTACCATGTACCTCAGGATAATATATATTATTTAATTCTTAAATCTATTATATGTGGTTATGCATAATCCAAGTTAGCAATACCACAGTTCAGAACAAAGGCTTTGGGCCCTATGAAGGCTTATGTTAAAAATTATTTCAAAAGAATTTTGCATAATTTGAGAATCCACCTATTTGCATTGTTTACATGTAAACAATTTCTGTTGGTCACCACTGCTGATATCTCAGACCTCAGATAATGAAAGTAAAAAAGTGATCCCTGAAACAAGTCTGGGATAATCTCTTCTTTATAGCATCAGTAAAATGAAAAAACAATTTTGTCCACACTTTCTCAGCACGACCTCTACATTTTGTGAAATCAGCAATGACATAGGATTGTATTCTTCTAAATTGATATTATTAGAAAAGTCCTCTAACTGTTGAGATTTGAGAGGAATAATTTACCGTCAATATAATTCCCTGTGTCTCCCTTTGTGATGCTCTAATGAAGTTATTATAGTTTGGCCCTTCAGCCTATGACAGATTGAATTTTCCATGACTTGATGATGTGACAAAGTCATTGCTCAAAGGCAAATATACTTTGTAACTGATAAACTAATGCAAATTAATTTATACTTCAAGTAAACTTTTTTAAAAGGCATCCTAGTTTATTTTTAAACTCAAATTAAAACCCAAGCACTATCACAATTTAGTGGTCTCAAGAAAGTATTAAGTACAATCTGTGACATGAAAAGAAGTATTACTACAGGATTAGGGAAGTTTCAGAACTTTAATCTTTTATTTTCCGTACTGTTTGACTATGATGATGGCCTTTTAAAAAACTTTAGCAGTATCATAGGCTGATTTAGGACAGGAGGAAGAACTGGATGTAAAAGTAATTTTCACTTGTCATGTTCATGCAAAGAATATGTGAATTATTACTCTCAACAACAAAAGCTTTACCCAGATTGTCAATTCACTTATTTCATTGCCTTTAGGCCAGAACTCTGGACAAGGGTTTGGTGCTGTCACATATCCTTTTCCATCTCATTTAAGTGATCTGGCCTCTGTTTTGGGAATGCATTTTTATTGTGCTGTTAAGCCCTGTGTCCCACACATGAATATTTCATATCTCTACTAAGTGCTTTCACTGAATATATTAGCCCCTGGTTTTAGTTTTTTTTTCTTTTTCATGCCTGTTGCCACAAATAAGGTGGTAAGCGTGGCCTAAATATACACGTTTAATCCTTTATGGGATGGGAATTTTCAGATGCTACTTTGTCAGGTTTTGGCTAGGCTATTGAAAATGTTTAAACATAATCTGTCCGTCGTATTACGTAAGCATTTTTCTATTTATATCTGCTTTACCAGTCCACAAGAAACATAATGAGCAAAAAATGAAGCAGTGGCCAAAAGACACGTTTATGACTCATGCAGATGCCAAGGGACCATCCTAATATGGGCACTGCTTGGCATTTCTGCTAGCAACAGACCAGAGTGTAACTCTTATTTGACAGCAGTTTTTAAGTTTACAGGCAAAGCCCCAGACTTTACTCATCTTAATGTAAATTAATATTAAAGTTACAATTGACTTATTCCACTTAATATGAGAGACATCAAGGGCTGGAAACAGTGGCAATTCAAACCAATATTTTACATCCAAAGCACAGTACAAACAAGAACAAAACTTATCCCATACTGTGGTAAAAAGAAAACATATAAGTGTGCCCATTTGATACCTAAACTGAATTAACACTGGAATTTAGCTACACCTATTTTGTAAGAAATAAGCTTGGCTGTGGTAATGGCAAAGATTCATAAGCTCATTTCACCCATTCTTGTGACAACTAGAATATTTCCCACCAATGAATCTCCTGATAGTTCATGCAGATTGCATCTATAAAGCTGAAAATAGATGTGCACTTCCCATGAGCGATTTTGAGATGAAGATGGAAATGGAGCAAAGAACAAGTTAATAAAAGGACAAGTAGGATACCTTATATCATGTTAGAGAGGAATGATCTACCTTCTGGGCCTACGTAGAAACTTCCTTCCATGGTATTCTATCCTAAGGTTTAAAGAGAATGTGCTGGGGGACTTTTAACTCTTCTGTTTCCCCCATTTGCATACCAAATGTACAGGTGCTCCAGGAGATGTTCTTAGGACTATCTGGTTGGAACACCTGACAGATGAACAGCTATAGATAAACTTCCTATCCCGCTAAGCATTTCTTGTTTACTAAGCATAGTTATGAGTCCTTTTGCTGTGGAAACAGGGCCCCTCTCCAACTTCAGAAGGTGCTGCAGGAACCACATCACTATTTTTTAAAATCATGGTAGCCTTCCCTTCAAAATGCAAGCTGTACATGCAAGGCTTGGAAGTGATACGATGTTCTTACCAAGATGCAGCTCTGAAATAGCCTATTTCTTGGATACACAGAAGCTATGTTAACATTCTGAGTCCTCCTCCGTCGGTGCAGAACAACTTCAGAAGTCAGCTACAATACCTCTGTCTGACAGATAAAGTGCTCTGTATAAACTCCACTTCTGCTGATACAAACCACTTGGTTGATTCCCTGTACTTCCAATGAGAGCAATCTCCCTTATTCAACATGAAAAACGCTTTCATCAAGAAGTTTACATGAAGCCGTGGAGTAGGATGCAATATTTGTTACACAGTGAGTCAGGGAAGCAGGGTTATTACCCAAAGAAGAGGAGCCTACCTACTTACCACCATGCAGGTTTGGAATTTATTGACATCTCTGCTTCAGACTGGAGTCTTGCCACCAGTTTATACTAAAAGCTTGAAGCATGCTGAGTTCAATGGAAGCTTTTTGCATTAAAACCTGAGTGCCGCATCTCGAGCTCTAGGTGCCTATTTGTTGACTTTTCAGAAATAAACGTGTTAAAAACCCTTTTTAAGGGTTAGAAGAGGCTCCATATCACCAAATGAAGTTTTCACCTATATGTTTTATTTTGTACTTATTTTTCAATCATCTGCATATTAACATGTGATTAGCAACCATTTGTTTAAGAGAGCATATCAGGTTATCTGGCTGTAGATAACAAAGCATGTTTTCCATAGAGGCTTCCAGACTAGAGGCTACACAGATGTGCCTGAGTTAAAAGGATCTCACTATCTACTTTGAGAAGTGTAGATGGCTCCTGTATTTAGAGAAAACTCATCTGAAGCATCATAAAATAAAATGTACGGAAAATATAATATTCCATAATTAAGACTTCTAATGAATTGCCTTGTTAATCCATACAGTGTATGCATGTTGCAAAATTTTCCTGGCTTAATTAGTGCACTTGCTGATTATGTTTATTTCCTGATGTACACACTGATTAAGCATTGTCCATACACTGAGGCTTGAAGCGGGATCAGTCTACAAAATAGTACCTAGTCATTTAACTGGAGACTCAGAATGCAAATAGATCAACTTATGTAAAATTAAATTAGTTCTAATAGAACCCATTTTGACTGAGCAGCTGGTGACACATTATAAACAGAATTCTCTTGTTATGTGAAATAAAGAGCTTCTGCTAACAGATGCTTATATACTTTTAAGCCACAAAAAATATTGTATTATGTTTAAGGTCTAAAGTTAATGAAAGAAGATAAATTCTGAGCTTGTTAGGTAACACTTCTGCACTGGATCTCAGCATTCTTATCTGAATACTATATAAGGTCAGGTAGCCCTTTGCAATGCTCCATGTAGGAACTTTAAAGTGAATAATCAGTAAATTATGAGTCTCACAGCTAGCACATCAAACCTTCTCTCTTTAAAAAGCAGTGTCTGTCAGCTGATTTTTGAAATACACTATTAAGCTTTGGTACTGTCCCTTAAATCTTAATTATTTTTCTTCTTTTAATATAAATTACTACTTTTTACTATTTTTTGGGAACATAATTTCAGACTTGTCTAACACTCATACTGGCCATTACGAAGCAGTTGTGTGCCATTCCTAGTCAACATTTGACAATGAGCTGCACTTTTTTCCTAGGAATGCTGTCAGACATCCTGAAATGTGCAAAGCCCCAGTGACAGGCATTTTCTTGGTGACAGAACATTTAACGTTCTGTATGAATGTCTGGTGTGTGTAAACTCCTGGATGTACTGTTTATTTATGGTAAATTTGAGCCTTCAATAAAAAGAACAGAATAACTTCAACAGAAATAAATAAACAAGCAAGTGAGGTCTAAATTTGTATTTTCTGACTTTAATGGATTTAACTCTGGTCATGGATTTATTTAAAGAAAACTTTTTGTGAAGAAGACATTATACTTACGGGCTCCTTGATCCTTGTTCTGTGTTTGACGATGCTTACTCTAGCAAAATTTCTCTCCTTAACTGGCTTTCTATATGCAGCAGCATGCAAATTAATGCATATGGATGCTTTAAAACATTATAAAATTAGTCATATCTTTGGTAAGTTAATTAGGAAAACAATCATGTTTCTTTTTTTATTCCATTCCTGGTGAATTAGTGATTGCATTTTGGTTTTTAGTCAATGGCACCTACTAAGTCCAATTAAAAATATTGGTTGATCTGGTAGATTTTTTTTCTGGCTTTACTCAGTTTTAATTTAATATCAGTGTATTCTATGGAGTTAGAGGTCTACAGAGTTTATGCCACAGTATTTTAATCAACTCTTGCAGAACCTAGATGGATAAAGAGAGATGAAAGTTGTAGCAATTTAAATATTTAATTCTTACTATCATTTGAATACATGAGCAATATAGCTTAACTCAAAGAATTGCATTTGTACTTATTTTCTTAATGCAAGGAACTATGAAGATGAGGATTTTCAATTGGGTTGGATCTTGTACTACGTTTGCTACTTGTTTTTGACAACCTGGAAGATACACTAGCTTCACATTTGAATAAAATCATCTGAATGTATATTTCTTCAATTACCTATTTTGTGTATTTTGTTTGAAAAGGTGAAATTACATTTTTTTATTTAATGGACTTAAATTTTTATCCTTATAATTTGGGTCTCTGTTTCTGTGGGAAAAAGGGACTTCAGTGTTGTACATATACAATCAAACATTGAGATTACAGTTGCTGCATAAAATTATAGTTTAGATACATTATAAAAAGTACTGAAACATTCTACACTTGGAACTGATTTGTAGAACAAAAAAAGATAATAATGTGCTCCATGTATGGTTTGATGCTTTATGACACGTCTTTCATATGTTTATTTATATGTTTATTCATACATAGACTTGGAGAGGCAAAAAGTGTTACTGATTGTTCAAGACTTGATGATTAATTTCTTCTTGCACTTTGAGCACCTAAACCAGAAAGGAAGTATTTTTCCTGGATACCCAAAAAGGCATGGTTCCAGTTTTCCCTGCTAGTAATGTAATAGTACCCCTTTCCACACTCTTGTTTTCTGAATAAGACTTTTGAAAAACAATTCTACTCTTTTCATTAATATTTGGAAATGATAATTTTAACATGAAAGACTACTCTTCAGAGTATTCTAGAGAAAGAATACACAAAATTATACACATTAGATACTGAGGGAGTAATGTTAGGAGACATTTTGTAAATGTGAAATGTAAATTTTGTCTTTAAATACAGTCCTTTATTCCATCATTTCAATTAAAGGTGTGTGAGAATTAAATTTTTAAACTGATTTCCTCCATAGTCACTTCAGATTTTAATACTGCAGAAAAGAATTAAAACACATGAATCTTTTAGCAATCCTCACTGGTACATTATAATTCTGCTCCAAAGAGTTTTCAAACTATGAGGAAAAAAGCCTGTCTTTTGTACAGGTGAAGTTTTTTGCCTCCTGTCTCTAAAAAGGCAAGAGTCTTTATACCCAGGAGTTGTGCTTGTAAGTGTGGTAGGCTCTTTATTTGCCTGCCTTATGCCTTAATGCAAAGCTCTTTAAGTTGGAAGGATGTTGTCACCTACCACTGTAATGAAAACATTTGAAAGTGTTAGGTTCACTAATCACAGACATAACACAAAATCCAGCTCAATGGCTTTTTGCAGATAATAGAAGCAATGGAGCAATAGATAAGAATGGACTTTAATCTACACAAAAGTTTTGGAGACCAGACTGTATATCTGAATTTATATGCAATTAAATCATTCCTCCAAGGATGTCCATTTCATCTCTTCTGTGTTCTCTTGGAGGCACTGAAAAAAACCACACCAACATGACTTCTAATTATTTGAAAACAATCCCAGTTTAAGTTAATCTCATCCTTTTACTTGCTGTTTGTTGTTTGTGGTGGTGAAACATCCAGCTGACTGAAAAACATTTACTGTTAGTCAAACCTTTGTGCAATAGAAACTGAGGTGAATAATATCATACCTGGGCACTGGTTATTATGGTCACAGTTTACATTCCTGACACTGTCTGTGTGGTCTCATCCATTTTATACCCAGAAAAAAGAAAAACAGACAGCACACATTCCACACTGAAATTCAAACAGTCAAAAATCATTCTACCGTTAAGCAAGAAGACAATATGAAGCAAGCAAACTCAATCCAAACACGTTTAAATTGCTGCTGTAGCCTGCATGGCCTTTTCATATGTTTCATTCCTAAGAATGCCCAAAAAACCCCCAAAACCCCAAACCAGCAGCACACAAAAAAATCCCTCCCCAAAAACCACTAACCCCAAACTAAACCAGGATCACAGCAATGACAAAGTGCAAAGCTTCCTAATTTTCCCTATTTCTAAAACGTATCAACTGCAAAATGCCAGTGTGCTAGGATCAGAATTAAAACCACATGAAGTGAAATATCAAACTTTATGATCAAAAGAACTAAGAAAGTTCCGGAGACACAACCTTAATTTAAAGAAGCAAAATTACGAGAAGTCATGCAGAGCAGTATTCTCCTCCCCTCCTTGGAAATGTGCAGCTCTTTATTATGGAAAGGCAGTAGCCCCTCTATAGTTAGGGTTGCAATCAACTTCCATTATAAAGCCCTATTTTAGCCCCCTGTAACTTTGGCTTGAAAAAATTGGAATACAAATTGCCATATTTTCTCCAAAAGCAAAGAAGAATAGCTGAGGATTTTTTCATCTTATTTAGTAGAGTGTGATGATTAGGTTTTATTTTTAGGTTTGTTTTTGGTTTTGTTTTTGGTTTTTGTTTGGGGATTTTTTTTTTTAGGACAAATTGTTCAACTGTTACAAATTTTAAGTGAGTAAAGAAAAATTAACACGTTTAAATTTTTAGGTTTTTGAAGATTTTTACAGTTGCTGCCACATCTGCCCTTATCAGTTAAAATTATTTTAAAATAATTTAATAAAAATACCCCATTGCCTTTTCTCTATTGGGAGGGATGGGCCTAATTTTTCTGCTGCTGCTGACAGTAAGAATATTTTGCTGATGACTTGTATGGACATAGGACTAGGTAGTCTGATCAATCTTTCCAAAAGCAAGTCATGTTTGGGAGTGTGGTTCGCATCCCAAAGTGGAGCACAATTCACATGTTGATCTACCTGGAGTTTTTGAGCAAGTGGTTAGTTTCTGGGGCTCTCTGCATATTCTTGGTTGACATTTCCAACACAGAGGGAATGACTGAGCCTTAAATTAAAAGACTGCTTTTAGAAATGCCAGAAGAATACATACACTTAGTTACTGAGGGCTAGTGACTAATGACACAGTGGTTTACACTAGCCACTCCCAGCATTCAGCCTTATTTATCACGCTTGGCTCATTTCCTAGGATTAGGTCCAGAATAGCCTCTGGCCATGTAGGCGATTCAACAAAGTGTGTAAGAAAAGAAAGCAAGTCTAGTCCATGGAAACATAGTTCCCCCTCTTTTCAGATGGTTGTTATCCCTTTCTGGATTTAAGTTTTTGAATGCTTTATGATTAAAAATCAGGCATTCTTGCAGATCTCATTGATTCACTGAGGAAAAAAAAAGACAAAACACCCCTCTTATGGCTCTCCTTTACTTTTGTGCAAACTGTTGAGAAAAAGTTCCTAATACTATTTCTATTCTATTAAAATTATCTCTTCAGTGTTATAAAGAAGATTTTTCTGCCCTGAAGGCTTAATTAAATTATGCATAAAAATTACATTCGCATGTAATTTTTATATGTTTATATAAAAAACATATTTGCATATAGATACTTGTAAACAGATTATTTTACATGTGCCTATTTATAGCGGTTTGGACAGCCAGAGTTCGCACACCCTGTGTTATTACATTAAGTTTTGTAATTGTTTATTGCATTAGTAAAGTATTTTAAAATCCTAACAAGATGCACAAAATGTAAACTTAAATCCTGTTGTGATCACATACTCAAAATATTGCATACACAGACTTTGGATCCTTTTCATGCAAAGCTTAAGATGTCATTGTGAGATCACTGTGTCGTATGACATAACGCTTTAAACACATATCAGTAAAGTTATTCAAAGCTCAGCAACATTATTTTAATGTTATTAAAAAAAACCCCAACAATATGAATTTAGAAATTTTAAAAAACAATGAAACTTGACAAGGTTTTAAAAAAATAATAGAAATATCTGTACTAGGAAGATGGTTCTACTGAATGAGTCAGACTGGTTTTAGGATATATCTATAAAATACATCCTAAAAATTTGCAAGCAGAAGGAAAATCCTGTGCCAAAATCCTGGCCAGTTAAAGAAGGAAGAAGATGCCAATATTTTCTGTCTTTATATCCACAAAAGATATATTTAAAAATACTTCTTTCGACTGGCTGTTTCCATCGTGATAATTAATGTTGAGACCCATTTAAATTTGGGTTCACCATGTAGAAATTTTAAAACCCAGGAACACTAAGATCACTGTTTCGACAACGTCAATAGGGTTTTCTTTGGAAAATAACTATGTTCTTCACATAAGCAGAAAGGAAAAACGACAATGCTGTGCAGGATTTCCCTGGAGGAAGCAGCTGTCAGGGATCAGGTAAGACATTGCTGGCAATAGGTGTTGGAGTTTTGTGTATGTTGCTGAGACAGCAGCAGAAAAGGTTGCCTTGGCACTTTCCCAAGGCATGGCTATCAACTACAAAACTAAGAAGAATCACAGCTGGAAGCCAAGGGAAATATGAGGACAGGAACTTAAGGTGCAAGACAGGTGTTCAGCAGATGGGTGTTTACCTGTTGAATTCTCTAATCTGGAAAACTGTGGAATGTGAGCAACAGCAAGAGAGCAAGCAGACACACTTGCCTGCAGGCAAGTCCAAATCAGAGAAAGAATGTATCCCAAACAGAAACTGGAATGGTCCTAGCTGCAATAGCTGAGCTTTAATAAAAAATACGTAAGGAAAAATATGAAGGGAATTGAGGGAAAGACAGTTGACAGAGATCAGGATATTTAGACAACTATGTTGAGTTTTGTGCTTCTCAGGGCTATTTGGATTAGGTGAGCTTTGTATTAACATTTTCAGGGCTCATTTGGTCTGTTAGAAATAATTATATTCCCAAACAAGAGTCTGATGCTGAGGATACTTGCGATGAAGTTTTTTGAGGCTAACAGTAGAAGTTAGAGGTGTCACCCCTACTTCTCCCATTTATGATGTTGTGTGAAAGGTAGGAATGTCACATACAGTCACAAACACTTCAAATAGGCAGCAAACAGGTCAATAATTTAGAAGCCAAAAGTTCTCTAAAATAAGGTTTACATAAGCAGAATAATTTTGTTTTCTGAGTCAAGACTCCAAAATTACTAATACATGACATGATCCAACATTGTGACTCAAAAGAATTTTTCCAGCTGATCAGCTATCTAAAATGCAAATGAAAATCTGGTAGTATCTAGGATAGAAAGTTACCACAATAGCAATATGATTATTGCTTTTTTATTTATGCATTTAATAATACAATGATTAGGAGAAAGATGTGTTTGAAGGCTTTTTTTAATTAGCAGCAAGAGCTGAGAAAATTTGTTACTATTTAGCCTTATTATGTGAGTTTTTGAAAGGCTTAATCCATATTTGACATCACCTACACCTAATTTTCAGTGATTATTAAATAACTGCTTTCAGTTACTTATTAAGGCTATATTTTAAAGTAAATAAGACTGCAAAAAGACAATTTTCCCCCTAGTTTTAAATTCACCTGAGATTCATAAAACTGCAACTCTAACCCACACTATTCTAATCTTGCTTTCAGTGAGGTACAATCCCAATAATAAGCCCCATTAAGATTACTTTTTTACATCCTTTCCTTAGAGAATTTTCCATAGTCCTTTGAGTATTTTTATAGAAAGCCTAAGAGAATTGGGTGCATGCCTGCACTAAGGAGTTTCGAGAAAACTCACCTGAAATGTTTGTTTTCAGCTTTCTGTGGTATAATTTATTGGCAGGAAAGAAGTACTTCAAAATTTGCTGGCTTTCTCTAGAGCAATGTTGAGCAAACATTTAAGAAAGAAGTTGGCTAGAGAGAAGATGAAATCTTTCTGTTATTTCACAGAATAAAATATTTCATAGAGAACATGCTGAAAACCTTTACATTCCCACGAGCCAATATATAATTTTAATTGGATAATTGTTCCCTAGTTAATATTAGTAAAGGTATCTTTTTTTCTTCCTCCTTTCTATTCCTCTAAACTGACACTTTTGAAGTAATATGTTGTACAAACATGGTTAGAACATTTTCTAAATGTCATTTCAAAGTTGAATGCTTAATGAATTGTAGTTTTTACTTTATGTATATATCTGCCAGCTTTCCTCAGCATAAGCCTGCTAAAATAACTCACTGCAGGCTGATTTATTATTTTCATTCAACCAGGTGCTTCATGGGTTTGGCAACTTTGGCAATGTCATTGTCTATAATGACTCTGCACTTGGTGCTTGATGATGCCAACGCGTGCAATGAATTTACTGGCACTAGCAGAGAATATTTCATTCCCTTATCTCTTTGTGAAGAATCAAGCTTCATCTCCCGTATTGCTTGTTATTCAATACGTCTCATGTAATCTCTCTGATTTCTTTGATACCTCTCCCTTTCAGGAATATTTAGTTGTGATTCTGCTGAACTCATGGCTATTCACAGAAGTAGAAATACATCTGTTATGTTGAAGTTTCTTTATAATTATTGTCACTCTCGATTTTTTCTCTCATGGTGTCTCAGGCATCTTTGTTTTGTCTGAGGGGTAGTATCATAAACAACTTTTGTCTCTTTTAAATAGATCTGGAATATCATTTGGTAAGATGGGGGAATACAGAGAGTACATCTATTTAGGAAGGAAAACTACTTTTTTTACTGTATTAGTCTCTCCTTCATAACTCCAAGATAAGCTAAATTCAGGTGAAAACATTGAAAATTTTAGTACTATTTAATACAATATTCATGGTACTTATTGAAAGTTCTGTGCAGTTTTTGAAATTTTCCCTGAACTTGAATAGCAGTCAGGTAACTGCTGTACAGTCTACAAGGAAGTTTTCTTTGTCAGTCTGGTTTGTCTGATGTTTAACCACCATTAATTTACGTTTTTATCCATTATCTTTGACGAGTATTTTATTCATCAACTGAGGACTATGAAGTCTTGTACCTCAGCATTCATGCACAATTTCTTACCACGACAAGTCAGAATAGTAGCTACTACATACTGCAATGCACATTTGTTTCATTCGTGTTTCTGCAGCATGACATCACTCTCTTCTGTTATATTTCACCTTTACCTAAGTAGCAGTTTGAGGGATAATTTAGGGTTTTTTACATTTTTCTCATTAGTCTTGCAAGCTTTGAACTTCCTACTGTTTAGAGGATTAAAATAGGGTGACTGTTGCAATGTAAAGTTTTGCTAAGTTTTAAACACTTACATCCTAAGAACATTTTTTTAAAACAGATACTGAACATAATCCAATCTGCCAGTTTTCCATTACTTACTGGACTGCAAACCATGCAAAATGCAAAATTGTGTTAAATCTGAACTTTAATTAGGATTGATTTAATGACAAAGATATTTTCTTTCTTACTTAAGTGTTTCAGTGGGATGTAACAAATACCTTTCAAATCCATTTTTCAGGAAGAAGTTTTCAATATGCATGGCACTACACATGCAACTACATAAATAATAATTATACAGGAAAAAGTAATCTGTATCTACAAATTTTACTCATCCTCTCAGTCCCATGTTCTTCCCATGTTCAAGAGGATCTGAATAGCTCTGCTAAAAAAGCTTCATCTTTAAGGTAAATGAGGTGCTTCACAGCCCAGGACTATACTTGACCCTGGAAAAAATAAAGATAGTGACCTAACTGCCAGTGTCTATGATCAATTAAGGCCATGCACAGCAGATCACAGAAAAAGGAAAAAAAAAAAAAAAGGCTAGGAAAAAAGCTCCATCTGGTTCAGAAGACAGTGGCCAGTCCCATAAATAACACAAGCTGTCAGGAAAACATCATTCCTGAAGTACTCTGTGTATTGGCTTTCTGTCCAACTACTGATCCACTACAAGGAGCTTCAGAGCTTTGCATAGGCTTGGACCAAATCTTTCTCTTCATCTCACCATAAGTGCATTGTTCATTAGTTATTTCAAACTAGCAAGGTGGAGAATGAAATGTACACAAGTAAAGAACATGGATGTATGCAATTCTCGAGTCTTATTGCACATGCACATGTACACAGATACACACACAAACACAAAAAACCCACATACACACACACACACACATACACAAAAAAAAAAAAGTTTAGGTTTTCATTCTAGCTGAGCTTTTCTGAAACAAGAAAAAACTCATCTGCAACATTATGTTTGAAAAATGTGATTGCAAACTCCATACCAAAGTATGAGGTAAAGATGAACAACAAGCTTTGCTTATAATAATTTTTTTTTAATCCTTCTCTTGGGACCTAACAACATTTGTACCCCAGTAGTATCTATTACTAGGTCCACAGGTGAGAGTACTGGGTGATGTACAGTCGTATGATAAATAAATAAAGAAATGTTCTGTAAGTTTATGACATTGGTACACAATAGAAATGTGCCTGTGTTGTTTAGTTTCAGTTGGAAGACAGGTTTCATAAAAAATGGAAACGCTAATAGAGAACATGAGCAATGCTGAGATCATGTTGAGCCCTGATAATAGAGGAGAAGAATCCACAGGCCCAGCACTGCCTCTGGAGTTTTCTGTCACTCACTTCAAGAAGGAATCTGGCATCCCAATTTTCCTCCAGATGCCACTCGGTGTCTCCTCTCTGGTGTTAAATTTAGGGCTCAGGGTGTGTGGGCTACTAGGAGAGCATTGAAAATTGCTTTCAACAATCTTACCAATTTTGAGGACTTACCTCGTGTAAGGGGTAGCAAGGTTCCTTGGTTCAATTCTGCACTAAATCTCTAACACATGATGGAGCCACTCCTTTCCCAGAGTGTTTCATCAGTTTTACTTAAACATCCTCCCCTCTACTGCAGAGGGAGACAAAGGATTCTCCATTTTTCTAAGGTCTTCCCTGAGGAACAGGACAAAAGACAAGTAGTTTCTAGAAGTTTCTACTTCCTGGGTTAAACATACAGTTTACAGCTGAACTTTATTACTGAAGAATCAAATGGTTACTCCCACACCCAAAGTATTAAAGCATGTGAAAGCTTGAACATGGGTGGCATGAAAAGGGTGAAGCATGGCATGAACAGGGTGAGGAGACACTGTGGCTATTACGCTTGCTGAGGGGTAAAATGGTGATCGCTACTCCTGCCTGTTAATCTGTTGAGGACAAACAGCAAACTGCTGCATGTACTTCTCTCTGGTTTGCATTCAGAAGACAACACACAGAAAATTCACTTTGAAACATTTCCTTAAAGGTGCATGATCAATCCCTAGGGAGAAATTCACAGCCCGGAGAGAGCCTTGTGCTTGGGTTTGATAGTGACAGATAGCAATGGAATACGGTCCTCAGTGCTCCGAACTGAGAGGCCATTATGTGTGCAGCTCGAAGTGAGACCATGGCAGAATAAAGCTTCCCCCAGCCCCACCCAGAAGTGTGGCTGCCTTTGTAATTTTAATTGGTCTGTGTTTGTGGAGTGGGGCCTCTATTTACTTATGGCTTGGGGCTTGTGTTTACCAAGCCTGGTGGAGGCCAAGTGTCATATCACTGAAGCTTAGTTCCTGCAAGCTCTCCTGCTATATCTTGAGGCACTTTTCTTTTCAGTATCTGTGCCTGTCTAATTCACGAGCTTCTGTGAAACAAGCACAGGAGGGTACAAGGCCTACAGGGAGGAATTACACCTAATTACTCAAATAATTGCTAGGCTGTTGCCTTCTTAGTCACTGAAAATAATTTCCAGGTCCCTGGCTTTTATAGATAGTCTTCTAGAGGCAGGAGGACACAGCCCCCTTTTTAACTCAGCCCATTCACTCACAAAATCAGAACACTCGAGCCTGCAAAATTAATAAGCACCACTTCCATTACATATATTTTAGGTTGTTGTTGCCGTGGCGATAAAGTCAGGGACATTGAATCTCCTCTGTTGAGCCATTGTTATCATCCCTGGCCATCTGCTGCAGAGGAGTGATATTCCATCTCATTTGCATGATGACTGATATATGGGAGGTTTGGAAGGACATATGCCACAGCAATCATGTGATGAAAATTAAAGTGAAAGTTTTGGGCCCAGAGCCGAAAAAAATCTGTGTATGCGCATGAGGCTGTTGATGTGCAAATGTGAATCATATTGAGAAGGTTTGAATAGGGAGGTGTGACGTAAAAAGGGGACACAAACGCAGGTGCTTATCTCTAGGCAGTCAAAGGCGCTGGATGTCATATCATGGGAACTACCTTTCAGAGACACAGCTTTAGTGCACAGTTCAGCACACAAGGGAGGAGAAACATATAAGTTTTGGAAACAAAAATAAAGTAAGTTTAACAACTTTTTCACACTATGAACCCGTTGATGTTTAAGCAACTTGTACTGTTAGTAACTTTCTGTCTTTTTTTTTGTTTGTTTGCGCTCTAAGCTTTCAAAAAGCAAATAATCCTGTCCATATATCGATGTTAAAATCTTGAGAGATTTTTATTAAGAAGTTTGAGGGGTTTTAATCTGTGTTTAAAATGCTCTCTGCAAACTTTTCTGTTTCGTTTAAATGACACTAATGCTGTATGCTTGGTCATTATCTTAAATGCTATTTTGGGCCTCAATTAAAAAATAGCTACTTGTAACTGCTTTGAGAAAGCTTTCTGAATAAAATGTCATGGTGTAATTGCATTTATACTGCCTCAGTAAAGCCTTTGTTCATATACATTTTACAATTGTGCAAATTTGCAGCTCTAGCTATTTGATCTGAGGAAATGATCACAAGGATACTTTTTCTCTCATTTTGAAAAGTTATTGAACTTAAATACTGGCTTTTAAAGAAAGAGAGAGAAAAAAGTGAGGCGGGAGAGGGAGAGGGAGTGGGACCAGTGTATTTGTAGGAACTGTTCGATAGATGCAGGTTCACTTGCAGTTCTGTATTACAGACCAGAGAGCTTTCTCATGATGTTTTAGAATGCTTTAAAATCATGTGTAATTCTTTTGAAATGAAAATTGTTCATCAATATATTTATTAGCTTTACTCTAAGGGAAAAAGGGTCTTTCAAAGCATGGCATTTCTGTCCTTTAAATTATTTGGGATTCAGAGAGTGAATTGAGAGCTTCTGATTTAAAAAGCGAATACTGTACTTCAGAATGAATGTATGTGTCAGGAAAATCTTTAGAAAGTTAAATGACAGTAATATCAGGCAAGGTTGAAGAATGAAATGGACCTTCTGGGACAACATTTTGCAGGAGGATAATTTTTATGAAAGAGCATTTGATGCTAGAGAAAGTCTGTTTAACACTCTGATCAGCAATAGCTCTCTCTCTCTCTGACTTTCTTTTGTCTTTAACAAAGCACTTAGTTCAGATGTTTGTCTTCCTTCATATGTAAATAGCAAGACAATCTTGTGCAAGGTGCTGTGAATTTTTCATTTAAGAGATTATAAAAGCACAAATCCCAGATTTTATCCTTAAACTGTAAGACTGTATGGGGTGAACTTTTTTAGTTAAGGATCTTTGTGGGATTCAAAACGACCATTTACTACCTCTTTTGTCAATTAAATTAGTTAAGTTAATTGCATAGACGTGTCTTCTTTGGTTTGGCTGTGCAGTGGTTTTGTAATTCTTGAGGAAAATTACAGCATTTGTGATGAACGCTTTCTCTGAGACAATAATATATTTCTGCTCTAAGGTGGCTAACAAATAATACAGATTTGGAATGAGGAATTTCTAAATATAGGCTTTGCCTCTTAACTTCCCTGTTTGGAGCACTTTATTTTTACTTGTAAATATCATCTTTGTGTTATAGTACTTTCATGCCTGCAGGCTAAGATTACCAGTCTTCCTTTTTTTCTTCCTCCTTCTAAATATTCAATTACTCAATGGTAATTATTATTATGTGGCCTTCTTGGCTTACTGCATTATTAGATTAATATAGATTTCTTGTGCCAAATTAGCGGAAATCACTGTTATACACAACAACGAATCACTTTTTTTTAAAAGTTTTATTTACTTTGTTGAATAACAGGAAAACTTGACATCATGATGTTTTATTCTTAAGACTTTTAATATAATATGTCTTTGAAAGCTGAGGGGGGAGGGTGTCTTTTCATTTTGTTTTTTCTCTTGTAGGTTTCTAAAAAGTAGAAACTTTGGTTAAATTATAACTTCATTTGTTCAGATATCTATGAATAGGGATCTTTGTGAACGAAATTGCAGTTCAAGCCCCCTGATCTCTGATTCTCATGACGGAGGTGTGTAGCAGAGGTGAGAAAACCGAAAATGAAAGAAGAGGAGCTGTCCAGGGTACTGCAGCTGACTAATATTCCTGCTACTGCACCGAAAAAGTCTTTACTGAAGTGTTCACAAAACTGCCACCGTTTGTTACTTTTTATTTTCCCCCTCAGAAATAGAAAAAAAACACCCACTTCACAATGAAGTCAACTATAAAAACGGTGTGCATGAAAAACTTAATTCAGGAGCATGTCATCTTTCTGTGAATAGCAGATATAGCCTCAGATCACAGTAACTTTCAGAAATTGCTTAGTAAGATTAAATTTTTATGCGAAGGTTTTTTGTCAAAGTTACAGACAATAAAACTTTACCAGTCTAAATTAATCCATGAGTACAACACAAATGGTTTCTATGGTAGGGCTGTAATGTAAACAAAACAAAGGGAAAAAAAAAAAAAAAAACCAAACAACCCAGATCCCAATCTTGCATTACTTGATTGCTTTTGAAATGAATTCTTGTCCTTATGTGACCTGAAATGTGTGGTTATAAAGCTATAGAAATCCAAACGATCATATTTGTTTGATATGAAATGAAAAAAAAAATAGTTAAATTGAAAGTTTAACATCATGAAATTCAAAATCCCAAGCGGTATATAAACATTAAAAGAAACTTTGGACTGCTAATCCTAGGAAATGAGTTTTATGGATTGAATTCAACAAGGCTTCAGAAATGGTTCCATCTGCTGCCTAGCAGCTGGTGAAAGGATAAATTTAATTCATTAATTCATTTGGAAAAAAGGATCCAAGTAGTAAAGACTTCATTGCTCATAATGCACATAGGTGAAAATCAACGCTGAAATTAGGTCCGGCTGATCATCTTTGATAATAAGAAACATTTTCTTTGTAATTGTTATAAGTATCTTGATCAATCCGTTGACAGTATATTGACTATATGCTATTAACCAGTATTTTTATGTCTTAAAAAGTTGAGAATACTTCTGAAAGCATAAGTCCACTTCCAGAAGGAATATCCCTACTTTGGGAGTTACAGATTGTGTAGATTTAAAAAGTTAGGTCGTTTCAGTGAAACAATATTGGTGTCTTTCTATGAACATTTGGAACTTGTCTCTTATTAAGTCAATTTAAGAGTACAAAGTAAGGGGCCAATGAAATTAGAAAATAGACTTATCCATAGTTAAGTCACGGTAATAATCCTAACCCAGAATGCCAAATGCAGTTTACTACTTTACTTTTCTATTAGAGTCACAACCTTAATCTTTTCTTTCCTGTCTTCAGCCATTTACATTTCATGTTAAGTGCTAAAAACGTAGAGTATTAGTGAAAAGTATAAGTTAACAACTGAGAAAGGGTGATGTTTGACAATCCAGAGTTTTAAAGGCAAAATTACTGAACAAATGCTTCAATAATAAATTGACATTCAAGTTCTAGCTATAAAGTTTTCCAAATTACCACAATCTCCAGATAAAGATTTATTTTTTAAAGTGGTTGTGCCTACTTACTGTAATCTAAATCACAAGTAATGAATGCAAAGTTAGCTAAGGCTTTTGAACAGTAAGTGAAAAAATCTCTTGTTTGTCTTATACCAGGCACACAGGTGAACCTGTGCCTCATTACTTGCTGAGAAATACACAGGACTGATGAACCCTGAAACCAGCTAAAAATCTTCCAATGCCTATTTTCAATGTTTCTGATTGAGATGGTGATTTCATGAATGATATTTGGCTTTTCACATTTCCTCTGTAGCCCATAGCTCACTGTGGTGGGTTTGTTGGATTTACTATAAAGGTTCTGTTCGCACCCTGTGGGTTGGGTTAAGAATTAGGATTTATGCATTTACTTCTACTGTTGCTTTGTTTATACAGCTTTGGTTTAGTTTTGATCCCTTTTTTTTTGCCTTTGAGGCTCTTCCACAGTGTCAGCTGCTGACTGATAGTAGGAGAACGGCCTCGTGGTGTGAATGAAAGGGACCTAGCGGTTGGTAAACAGAGATAAGGAATAAATAGAGCACAGGCAAAAGGAGATAGTTCTGTGGGAGCCCAGATTGCCGCCAGTCTGTTCAAGTGAGATGCAGTGCCTGTCCTTCTCCCAGATTAAATTAGTGTGCGAAATCTCCAGTGACCTCCTCCCCTTCTCCCCATACTCTTTAGCCAAGCTGAACAGCCTCTGCTGTAAAGTATTCATTTTATCCAGGGACAAGATGGACAATAGAACTCTCCCTGTTACTTATGGACAGCTGTCGTGATTCATGGAGCTTTTCAGCATTTCATTTTTCATAAGAGTTAAAAGGGTTTTACCTTGTAACTGACGAGAGGTTAGAAATGCAAAGATGCCAGCCCTGAGGTTGCCTGTAGTAAGGAAGTTAAGAAATAAATATCACACACACACGTACACACACACACACAAACACATCCCCTCCCCAATGTGCGAAAGGCTGTGGTTTTTTGTTAGTGCTGCTCTTCTTATTTAAAGGGGTTTAATTGTGATAACATGATTACACTGAAGCATGAACTGCATGGAGAAATTAACAAGCAGAGACACAGCGATACGCAAGGCCCCCAAGGTTCCCTAAATTAAAGGTGACCAGTGCAAACTCAGTGAGTGCCCTTTTCCTTTCTTTGCCCTTGCTTTTGCCTACAACTCCTATCAGTTTATTACCTGCAAATAACTCCCAGGAAAGAGTAAACACTCATGAGATACCTCTGTGGTCCCGTATTTTTTTTTTTTTTTTTTTGATTTACTGCAAATATATTCAGCATTTTGACTGATTAAATAGACCTTCGGCAACCTTGAGGGTCACTGTGTAGAGTATGTACATAGAAAATGCATCAGCCCATTGTACCCTGGCAGCTAATGAGATTGGTCGTTAAGTAAATGACACAAAGCCTACAAAAAAAGCTTAGCAGCTCACTAGAGTATCACAGAGTGTC
Source organism: Oreocharis arfaki (assembly GCA_013398015.1). NCBI lineage: Eukaryota > Metazoa > Chordata > Aves > Passeriformes > Paramythiidae > Oreocharis > Oreocharis arfaki. The sequence continues at coordinate 98,731 of VZRR01011986.1, read as the reverse complement.
CCTGCACACCACACAACGACACAAACAGTGGACTAACCTAGCCCACCCCTGCTTTATTCTACATCACTGCTTCCCTGATGTCAGCGTGAGAGGCAGAACAAAGGCTAAAAGGCACACGGTAAGTCAGTCTGACAATTATGCCCTAGGGAGAAAGTAGAGCAAATCTTAGCCTAACCATGGGGTTGAAAGTCCGTTTCTAGACAAGTAGGTCATAATGAAGGGATTTTTTTTCCCCCCCTTGTCACTTCATGAAGGGGAGAAAAAATGTCTCTGGAATCGAGGTTGGGTTTGTTTCTTGTTTGTTTGTTTCCTTTTCTATCTGTCTGATTTGCCAGCTTACAAAAGTTTCTGGAATTCCGAAAGTAACGTGAAACAGGATGTTTTGTGAACTGGATATTTCAATTATAGTCTAATGAATTAAATATTCCTTGTAGGAACTGCCACACAGTAATCATAGCCTCAGATGTACATTACATCTGATGAACTTTACAGACAGAAAGTTTCTTTTTACTTCGCTGTAAAAATCTGCTGAAAATATGTTATATATATGAATACAAATTTCAATCCACTAGACAGCTACTTGCACCCCTAAATCCCTGGTACAGTTTTTACAAGTATGCAGATATAAATGAAGTTGCTGCTATAATTTTGGGATTTTTAGAAAAGATTTTGACATGATGTCTTTCTCTGTGTTGTCTTTTACGTGAACAGAAATTAAAGAGTTGAAGATTACTGTTTAACAGTTGCACAGTCACTACTTATTTTCTTTGCACAGCAGCAAAATATTCAGCTGATATCTTATAATAGCAGATGCCTGGCTGTGTAACAAATGATAAAATCTTTTCTAGTAGTGTTTCAGTTTAGTACCTCAGGACCCTTTATTTTGCTGAAAAATGGCAACAGGAAGTTGCCGGAAAGTCTTGTTTGCATTACTAAAATGTTTCTGTCTGCTTTGCACTTTGTAAGCTCAGGGGATGTTAGCTTCAAAACAACATGATATTATTGCAAGATGCCTGTGTGCATTAAGTAATGCTTCTTCTCTCCTCCCTGCAAAACCACTGCAAACCAAATGTTTCAAGAATGCTTTATCGAATACAGACTGCTAAAGAAGTGGGGTTTAGATATCAGTCTGCATTACAGTCAATCTTTTGTTGGGTTTGGGGGGGTTTGGATTTTTGTTTTGTTTGTTTGTTGATTTGTTTTGCTTTGCTTTGCTTTGCGAGACTTATTTAATTCAAAAAAAACCCTTATCAATATATGTGTATTTAGACATATCAGGATAACCTGGTCCCTTAATTAAAACTCTTCACAGGTCACAGAAGTCAGTTCATTATGATATGTTGATTACCCAGGAACATCCTTTTTACTGCATGGGCAATAGAATTATCAGCACAGCTTACAGACACTAAGATAAAATGTGACATTTTTAACATAATCATTTGGATTTTCCTTGCGAAGGGTTATGAGCATCTGCATATATACAAATCCATGTGAGCATATTTGTAAAAAAAGTTCACATATGCAAAAAACTACATTAACTTATACAGTATCCCAGCTTCTTGACACTCAGTATGTACTAGGTGTATCTGAAGTTACATCTGCTTTCGTGTTTCCCAGTAGTTTCAGTTTAGGAAATATAACGAGAGAGTTATAAAACTCAAGTAAAACTGTATATTCTTTTCTATTTTCCATACTTTTTAAAGTTGTGTACATCTCAGCAATGTTCGCCTGTGCTACCTCAGAAAATATGAGATATTCAGGCATCAGAAATCAAGCTTTCTTTTTGAGTCCTATAATTCAAACCTAGATGAACAGAGATTTAGCAAGCTGCAGTCTTACAACAGTTTTGCTTTAAAATATTCTAATTGATATAGAGTTTTCAGTTTATTTTAACAGAAAATATTCCAAGATATTTGATGTTCAGGTGCATCCCCACAGCTTTTAAAAATTAGCATATCCCTGTGACACAGTCATGTATCCTTTTTCCGTGTGTCCTACACCAATAAGAGTAAAGAGTATTTGATATTTCAGCATTCATTGCATTAGTAAGTTCAGCTGTTTATACTATTAAAAGCAAAGAGTGGTTTCATAGGGGTAATGCACATGGAGCAGCGTTACAGAAATCATACTGCTGTAATCTGACAATTATATTCTGTAATTTGAATAAATTCTGAATGTAATCTGACAGGTTGAGCCTCAGTAAGTTTTAGTAGTTTTTTGCAGCTTCATTTTTTTTTCTCTTGTTAGTCATTTCTTTAGTAAACCCAAGAGAAAAGACAAAGAAAACTTGATTTCTGATGATTAATGTCATTCGTCTGATCCCCCTGATAAAGTATGAAACACTCCAGATTTTTAGAAACTACTTTACACTCGACTTTCTGGACTTGGCAGTCCAATACGAGGCCTCTACCTTTATCTTCCTGCTCAGTTCCAGGGCACAACAGTATGAGCTGTGCATGCGGAAATGAAAAACTTTATGGTATTGTGCAGTTGATTTGAATAATTCTCCATCAGTTTTTTTTTCATGTTTATAGTTTTTCAAGCCAGTTATCCCAAAATATCTGACATTCCTGACTCACAAGTATCTCCAAAGTCACTGACAATCTCATGAAGGCCTGACGCTGTCACACCAAAATAAAACATAGCAGATAACATGCGGAATAAACTTTATATTACGCTATATCCATTAGGTGTATAGAGAATCTAGACCTAAGTGTGTTACTGAAATGTTTGATTTTGGAAGCGTACATATATACCTGGGGTCGGGTCACTTCTTTGTAGATACTGTGCGCATAGTTGAGGATTATTAAAAACTTCATAAGCAAAATCAGTGTTTCTGGATTTTAATTATCTTGAAGTACTCCAGATTACAGATACTGTTTAATTAATAATAAGAAAGGTTTTCTTCCTCCTAACTTTTTTTTAGTATTTGCTTCAAATTTCTTTGGAGGAGAATTGCTCTCCTTTATGTCCATGGAAGACTTTTAATGATACTAGCAACTCTTGTCTTTCTAAGTAACAGATTTCTGGTTCAAGAAAAGGTGATAACCTAGCAGCAAAAGTAACTTTAGAATGAAAACAGATTTACCTTCTTGGGCAGGTGAACACTGACAAAAATATTTATACACGAGTGATTCCACTGAGGACAGGTCGATGCCTCACTTTAATACAGTAAAGAGGGTGTGTGTTTCGAAGATGAGGGTTTTATTGATTTGCTTAAGAGATTCAAACAATATTTGCTAGCACATATTTCAGGTTTGGTTTCATATGCAAACCTTTCCCTCCAATAAGGAACTTTGGTGAAAAAGAGCTATATTTTCGTTTAAAGGCACGTATTGAACTCTGCGCTGTTAGGCGTTAGATTTTAAAAAAATGCTTTAGAACTTTTCCAAAACATCAGTTGAAGGCGAGGGCCAGAGATCCCGATTTCTTCTAAACAGTGGTCTTCTTTTTCCAGTGGTAGAGTCACTAGGTCAGTTCCCTAAATCTCAAGAGAAATTTTGATGCTTTTGCTGCCCCTCCTGCCCCCAAGTTGAAGCACATGTACAGCATCTGGATTGGCACAGCAAAGTAGTAATGGCTCCAAAGGCACTGTTATGGACTATCAGGTCAATAATCCTTATGCTAAGAAGGATTTACATGATACAGAGTAATGGCCCTGTCATTTCTGAAGTAAAAATCCACTTTTTAATGAGCGTAAAAATATTGTTTTGCGCTCTTCACATCAGAGATACTAGGGTAGCTAAAAAGACAAACATACGGAACTTCCTGAAGTAAAAGTTCACATTTAAATGTTCGAATAAAATAAATGTTAAAATACTGTAGGTAGACAGCAACAGTATGCCAAACAGGGACTTTTTTGAAAATGTACTTATTCTTCTCAAATTTTTTCTTCCTTCCTATATTAGAAGAATTATAGGAGATGTATATCCTGTCTTCAAACAGTGTTTTTATGAGGCAGTCCAGAAATAAATTTGGCTTAGAGGGCCTTTTTTGTTTTGTTTTGTGTAATTTTTCTACTGTGTGATTTTCTCCTACTTCAAGTAAATGCTTGACACAATCTAACACACATGATCTTGTTACAAAAGTAAGTTTGAAAGTAAGATCAGCGGTCATAGTTGTGATTTTTTTCCTATTAAAATGTTTCCTTTTCAGTAATTTAATTCCTTGTGATTTAAAAATAAAAACCAAAACATGCACACACACAAACCTTTCCTAAATATCCCACCTTGGAGAAAAATTGTTTTTTTCATTAATAATGTGGTTAACTCAGACTCCATAAGAGGCACGGAAAGTCACCAAATCCTAAACAGGAAGAACGAGCACTGTGACAAAAATGAAGAGAACTCATATGTATGACATCTTCATTGTATCTCTAACATTTTATAAAATTAAAGACCATTTTGAAGTATGGGTCTGATGGGAATCATCCTATATATAAGCATTCAACATCTAGTGAACAGAGTGCAACTGAACACATAAATCACACTAAATAGCATTGACATTTGGTCAAAAGAAACATGTATTTATGGCTCAAGTGTATGTTCAAGCTAATCTATGGAGAACCTTGCCATTATTTTTGTGATAAACAGTACTGTCTACAAAAAGGGTTAAAGAAAATGCATTCTGTTGCATCTGCTTACTAAATCCCTTACTTTAGTAGAAATTCAAATTTTGTAAAGATTATTCGTTTTATTGATGCATATAATTATAATCACAAGCCATCTGCTGATTTGGCAGGCATGGTTAAAATTCTCTAACTCTCATAACCTTTCAAGTACAGTGCCCTTGGGACTCTATTTCACTTTTATATTTTGGAAAACATGTAGGGACAAACAAGAGAGGTCATCTGCCGAAAGTCAGACCTGTAAAACATTAAAAGAATAAAGATCATGATGACTGCTCTTGTTTTAATAGGGAAAAAAAAGTATTTTCTATTTTGTTTCTCACTTCAGGAAGGATTATACTGCTTTTCATCACACACTTTGGGAATTTGAATTTCTTTTCTAGGGATTAAAGCTCTCTCCTAGCACCTCTGGGATCTGGGTTCCAAGTTTAAACTAAAAGAACAAATATTGTTCAGTTTGGTTGCCACAGGTGAATTAAACGTATTTAACCTTGGCCTTAATTTTTCTTTTTACACAATTCTCATTGCATTTCCATTTGAAATGTTTTAACAAACACTATTCCCGGTTTTTTTTTTAATTGTTTACTGAGTTTCACAGAGAGACACCTATCATGTATTTATCTTTTTCCTGCAAAGCTCAAAAGAGCATTTTGATTTAGAGGGCTGCATCCAGTAAGGCATAAAATGAATGGCTAACATTCTTTGCCATAGCCCTTTAGAAACAAATGACTTTATTCATATTAGCATACCACTGACTGGTGGTTAGCCACAGTTGCAAAGGTTTGGGGTTTTGGTCTGTGAGAAACTTCATTCTCAGTTTTCATGTGTCCATCACCATGTGTAGCCAAAATATTTTATAATTGTCAGTCCTTTCTTTATAAAAATCTTTGCAGTTGTCATTGTGTTAAATGTGGTGTTACTCAGCTGGTCCCAGCAGAAGACAACAACAAGGGGAAAAAAAGCCCCCAACCTCTAAGGGGTTGTCTATCAAAACCCCAAATATGATCCCATTTCAACTAGTAGCATATTGACAATGCTGTGATTTAGGACAAAGAATGTTTTTGAGAGAAAATATAGGAAGGTGGAAAAACTATGTGCAGAATGGGATAGTCCAGTGACTTCCTGATACTAGCAGAAGGCAAAGGCAGTAACCCTTCTACAGAGTTGTCTCAGCTCATGCTGTACTGACGTGTATCTCGCAGGGACAAAAGATGCAACGTTAACTTCTGTTTAATTAGGGTATCTGAAGGCCTGTATGCAACATGCATGCTGCTTTACTCCTTTTGGAGGTTTGATTCTCACCCCACACCCTCATTATGAGAAGCAGGAGGGAAATGCACATGTTTAAAAGTGTCTTCACAGCTGAAACTAGGGAAACAGGCCGAGAGTAGCTCTGGTTTATTTCACAACCAATTAAGTATGACATCTGTTGAAACTCAGGAAATAAGTCTCCCTTCCCCCTGTTCATATACTTACTTAAGCTGCCAGTCTTTTGTTTAGATATGATGAATTTCACCAACAAGACTTTTTTCTTTGGGGTAAATACATGAAATAATAATAATAATAATCATCATCATCATCATCATCATCATCATAATAGTAGTAGTAGTAGTAATAAAGATGTAAAATCTTTCTTTGCTTTGTTTTGTTTGTTACCCTGCATTTCACTGAGTGCATATGACTCAGATCTGTTTGACACTCACAAATCAAGCAAAGAACTATGTTAATAATTCTTTGCCTAAACACTCACCTTACATGCTAAAAAAGGGCATGTTTGTGGCAAGAAATGCAGGCATGGTGACATTTCAATTTTTGAAAACCTGGCTCTTATTAGCTCCCAAAGGGCAGCAAAGTCGCAAGAAGGAATTTGGTTTTTAATTTCTTTACTTTTACTTTTATGGTTGAAAACTTGGTTCAGAACAGAAGACACCAAATAAAGCAGGGCAGGTGGAATTATGTATAGTTTAAACAAGCCAATACAAAAGAATGAAATGCAGATCCACTGACTCTGGTGACACCAGGTTTCTCCAGTGTGCATCGCTCATAGTAAACCAAGTAGGAAACTTAGATAAGCTCTATTAGCAACTTTTACTCACATGAGACACTTTCCATTTATCAGACACTAATCCATGGGATGGATATATCAGGAAAACTTTTATTTCTTCATAAAATATTGTCCAACGCAAATAGTAAAAAGATGGCGTTTTGTTCCATACCAGCTCTCAGAGCTCAGTTACCCTCTGTTCTGCTTAGAACTTGATTGTCTTCCTTCTGCTATATCTAGATAAGAAATATTTACCATATCATGCTGGTCTTTTCCTTTGCTTCTTGGCACTGGATTCTCCTGTGTCTCTGAAACCACACTACTCACGTCAAAGCTATGGCTAACTCTCCATCTCTGTGAGTTCCACCATCTACTAGTGCTCCCTTTTATTTGTTCATCAGCTTCACTTTGTTTGCCAGTTCTTTCCTACAAGGACTGGCACTGCCTTCGCTCCTGCAGGATGGTCCCCTGCTCTATTTCTCTTGCCTTCCCAGCCCTATTTCACAACACAGCTCACATAGCATACATGCTATTTAAGCTTGAGGATGCTGTTCAGTGATTGCCATAGGTTCCTTGGTTAGGAATCAGCATCTGGTGAAATGTCAGTGTGCACAGTGGAAGTGGCTAGACCTGAGCCAGTCATCCAGATTCTCTTTAGAGTCAGTAGAAAGAGACATTTCTTGTGTGCAATTCATCTCACCCTGAAGCAGAGTTTGAAATGAGTAAAATGTATCGCACATCTACACAGCCTCAGAGACGCCTGCAGGTTGCCTACAGGCTACCCAGAGACCGTGGGAATCCAGCATTTACTGCCTTGGAAATATATGTTTGCATTTCAGGCATGTAAAGTTACGGAGATGAATCCTGTCTTTCCCATCCAGCCTACAAACTGGACTTGATTTCTTAAATCTTCTCTACACAGAAACATTTCTCACATTTTCTTACAAGACACTGATACGGATACTACGATATACCTTAGATCGGAAGTCTGCTCTTACATACACATGATATTGATGAAAAGCTTTATCTGCTTAGCAGTTAATGGAGAGCAGAATAACAGAAGTGAATACTGCTGTACAGCTCAGAGGACTAAATTTTGCTCCTCAAATGTGATTTTTACAAAGGGAAAGTATCAGTTCCTTGCTTTCTTCTTAGAAGACATATTTCCTTTAACAAAAATGTTTCTTATCTCAAAACTACTTCTTAAAAAAAAAATGAAGAGAAACAAACTGTAAAGGTTTAGCTATATCCATTAATTCAAAAATACCTTAAATCTGTTGGGAGTTTTTAAACACTGCTGATAGAAGCATTTCCAGACATACTCTTTTTCCTGTTGGTCACCACTTAGCGTCCGGAGGCACTTTTAGGGGTGGTTTTTCTGTCTCCTCAGGCTTTCAAGACTCTGTTTCTCAAGCTTCAAAGTAATAGAAAGATTGATTTGATTATGGTTTTGCACTGTTTCAGTGGGTGATTATAGTGATTCAATATTCCCCATGCTTTCATAAAAACTATAAACAAGCTTTCAGATGAAAATTTCAGATGCTGTGCATATTTTGCATAGATTTCAACTATTTTCTTTCATTTTTTAAGAGATTTGATGACACAAATTTTGATTTTTTACAGAATTATTGATCATTTTTAGCACACAGGTGTGTGGTTTTTAAAAAAATCTTTTAAATTTCTAGGAACAGCTTCGCAAAGTTCCTTCAGATCAAGGCAATGTTCTTAAATTCTCTAAGTGGGCAGCTCAAAATTCCTTTGGGGGTTCAAAGCTGCATGCAACTCCACAAATCTGAGCCAACCCTTACGTAGTGGATGGTTTAAATCTGTTGGTATTTGGCTGTGCACTACCCTGATCCATACCAGGGATAGCTGGGTCTCTGACAGTGTTTTACCTTTTCAGACCCTTTCCCTGAGGGTAGGAGAGAAACTGGAGTAAATTCTGCTCTAAGAGAATGCTGAGCTTGATCTCATTTTGAAATGATGAGTTTTACAAAGGGTGGGCGACTCTGTGTCTCCAGCAGCACCTCCACAGACTCAAAATCAATGAAAATTGTGCAGAAGACTTCGGGCATGTGAAATTCATTATGGTATTCATCGGCACCAGTTCAATAAACACAACCCTTTATAATGTTATAGTGTTTATCCTGAAAAGCCTAACCAGCTTATGTATAATATTCTCAGACTTTTTTTCCCCAAAATCAACACTTTGGTGGCTATGATTAAGAAGTGTCTTCTCACGTATCCCTAAGTCATTCTGAATAGCATGAGAGAATGAACAGCTTTAGCCCTGAATGCTTTGGCCCCAGTGTTATTTATAGCAACAACATTAGCAATACCAGTTATTTTTATTGTTATTAATATGACTTATGTGCTATTATATTGTGATCATGGGGAATAGTAGTGTAGTACTGAAGAAGTGCAAGCTGCTTTCAGTCAATGATTGCTAGCCTACAAACAGCAAGTTCAGCATTGCAGACACCCTCCAGGTCATAAGGTTTAGTTCCCTGTTTATTTGGAGGTGCTTGGTATCTCTTTGTTAGTTGCATGGTGATCCCTGTCTTTTAAATTTACGTGATGCTCTAGGAGTAAAGAAGCCAAGTTTATAAAGGGACACAATATGGAAGACATCATGGTTTTTGGCACCATTTTTTTCCCCCCTTCTTCTTGAATCTCCAACAGAGATCCCCACAATAGGAATATCATCAGCCCAATAGACTCTTCAGAGAAGCTGCCCTCTAGCATCCCGGCTGCTTCAGTGTACAGCATGAAGTCTACTTCTAGTAGAGAGATATTTAGCCTGGGTACTGACAGAGTTCAAGTTAAGCAGACCATATCTCAGGAAAGGGTGAAACTCATTCTAAAGGTGAAGTTTTTCTATTCACCAGGTTGAGAGGACTTTTTCCCTGTTTCCTGCCTGTAGATGAAGGAGGAATAATGTTCTTGAGAACTCAGGAAACCTAAGACAAGTCAGTAACATGAGAAGACCTTTAACTATGTGGAGAACAGCCATGCTATCCCTGGGAATTGTTTCCGGGTTTTTTGCATGAACAGTGAATGAGATACAATGTGTTGGAAGAAGGAAAAATCTGGTCAGGGGAAGAATCTGAGACAAAATGAGCATTACATAACAGTTTTTCCTGGCCTGACCTGAGTGATCAGGGGTTTCTGTGAATCATTAAGCCAAATAAATGCACCTTCAGGAAATTCACTTTCAGTTAATCCAAAAATCAAGCAGGAGAATTGCTTCTAATGGTGCCATAAATAAATATCTGCCTTTTAAAAGAGCATAACCACACAGTTCACATTTTCTCTCTGCTCAGAATGTTCAAGCAGTCAATACAGCTTGTACAACCTAGGGTGCCTGACAGAAAGAGGTGGTTTGTTAGAGTAATGTTCAAATGAAAGCATACTACTCATTTCCTAGATGACCACTGAAGTGATGATCCCTTGGAATGCCGTGATGCTTTTGCTTTGGGGTTCTCAAAAAGAAATTTATCATGTTTTGAGCTGTCAGTCATACAAGGTTTACCTGGAGATGGAAGCCTAAGTTTCTTCTTCCATCATCATATTAGGGTGTCTATATTCCTGCTATAAATTTGTCAATTTTCATTATCTCGTGTGACACTAGCAAGGAATTCAGCCTCAAATAGCCACTTCATGAACAGGCCTGTTGCACATAAAACTGCGGGTAGCTGAGCTCATTCTCACATGACGTACTCACATGGCATGTACGTGTGTCTTGTCCCTTTGGTGTCTGGTGAAAATTTGCTTTCTCTGATAAAATCTGTAGATCTTATGCTGAGGAAATCTCCTCAGATTAGGGCAACCTCCATAGAGACATTTTCAGCATAAAATCATGTTGTGAAGACAGCACCAGCTTAGAGTCTTCCCATCAGTTGTATGAAAACATTTTCTGAATGCTGACACAAACGGGGCTTGAACTTTTGAAGAGCTGTCACAATGCCTGACTTTAGCCATAGCTTTTGTAGCCTCCCACAAGAAAGCTGAAATAACCAGTAGTGACTGCTACTCTTGATCTTATATGGCTATAAAAAATACATCCTGTTCAACCTAGCTAGAAAATGACGTGTTCTATTTACTTGCTATTGAATTACCTGTTGGAATTACATAAAAACATTAACAGTTTACTGAAAGTCTTATTTCATTGTCTTATTAAGGTTTGCCATATAAAATAGTACAAACTCTTTCCCTACCTGCGCTAATACGGGTGCTATTATCGCTTATTACTTAAACCAGTATTTCATAAAGAAGTTTTCTAGTTCCTAGGTCAGCAAGCTATAAATAAACATCCTCACTCAACAATCAGGTAAGACAAGATAGATGGCTACAGGGATCTAATCTTCCTTATATAAACTATTATGCAATATTGCAAAAAACCCCTCTTTCATTAGCTTTTATGTCCTTACATTTCCACTCCTGTTGATGTATTTAGAAACCTGGAAAACATGGTGTTTGCCTGAAAAATAATGTTGTTTCCATGAAAAGAGGCATGGCAATGCAAGGAGTTTTAAATATTTCTCTTTTTTAAAACTGCTTTGCAAATTCTTTGCACAACAAACCTTGACAATATGTAAACAGGGCTCTAGCTACTGTGTTTGTCCACAGCTAGAGCTACAGATGAACACAGTGTAGTTGTGTGATGACAGGAACAGCTGACTCATTAGTAGAGAGCAGTGAAAGGTAATTAACCCTGGGAAAAGTACAGCTGCCATGCGAGCTGTTCCTTTCTGTAGGATCTGATTAGAAATTAGTGTTAAACCACTGATTCTTTAAAAAAAAGTCATTGATAATTCACTTTCTCTCTCAGGTGTAGCCCCTGAAAGGGGCCTAGGATAGAACTAGTGTACAAAAGGTCTTCTATCTAAAAAGGTCTTTTTTGAAAGAAGTGCCCACCTGTTTGGCTGCTTCTGGACTTTTCTTAACCATGAATATTGTCCCAGATTGAAACGTTTTGAGGACAGCCTCCCAGTATATGGGCAGTGCAGAGAATGCACTGTCAAAATGATTTAAGGTTGTTGGTTGCCATAATGGAGTCTTTTAGTGAGGCTGATTATTTAAAAGTCACAGCTACTACTTCTTGTATCAGGACACAGTTCTGATGCAAACTGATGCAGACCTCTTCTAAAGAAAACAAAAATCTTTTTCCTGAATAGGGAAGCACAGCATATGAAAATAAATTTTTTAAAAAAAAGGATTATGCCTTGAGCACAAAAGCCACCCCTCAGCCCACCCCTTTTCCTGCACACTCCTTGATGTTTGAGGTTCCAACATAAGACATAGAGCCCAATGATTTAATTAGAGCCCAAACAACAAGCCAGATTATTACACAGATATGCAGACACCTGATTAAGGCCTACTTATCAAGAATGACATAACTATCACCTAAAATAACAAAATTTCATTAGTGTGCTTCTGGAATTTCTAAACTGCTGTTTATTATTTACAGCTGTCACATGCAAAATAGTTCTTGATCACCTTATTTTGTTAGAACATCTGACCAGGACTGTGTATTTGTATATGTGTGTGATTAACACCAAGTGCATGTGAGTGCTTTCACATGCAGATAAACATATATATAAACAACCGAACAAATTGGTTGTTTTCAATGCAGCCAGGCTTACTCTAGGAAATCTGAAGGGTAACTGAGTTTAAAGTGGCAAAGATTGTAGGACGGTTTTTTTCGTCTTGTTCTTGTCCAGTTTGCTACAATAGAATGATTAATATTATTATAATTATTATTTTATTATATAAAATAGTACTACAAAGATGTGTTCCTGTAGCATTATTTTTAACTATGTATTGTTTAGTGGTACCACAGGTTGCTATTTTACCGCACATCTAAGAGGTTCACATTGAAAGAAACTTTCCTCTTTCAATTTCTTTTAAATTAAACACAGTGCTTGTTGTGTGCAATATTTGAACTTAATGTTACCACAAACATATAGATATATATATTTATTTACACAGAAATATATATATCTACCTACACACACACACACACATATATATATACCTTATTGACATTTTCAGCAATGAGAGCAAAAGTATTAAAAGGAAAACAGTTTAAAAAAAATTCTCAGAGAGTGTTTCTCTGCATAGGAAAAGAAACAGATTTTTAAGATAAGGGTCTGACACATAAAGATTACAGTTATAGCCAGATTGCCTAAGATATTAGGAGAGAAGAGAATGGAAATGTGTTTTAAATTATTTTGCCATTCACCATATGTGTGTTAGTACCCATCCTTCTCAGTATTGCCCTTTTTTATTTCTTCTTTTTTTTTTTTTTTTTTTTTTGTAAAAAGCCTGCAGTGAAAGAAGAAACATTTCAAGTTGAGTTTCAGAGGAAGTGAAATGAGCAGGCTAATAAACTGATGATGATAAAAATAATATTTGCTACATTAAAGTAACTTTAGAAATGCACAAAAGCACTTTACAGCACTCTGTGTTGTTATCCTCATTTAGCTGAAAGGTGAAAAGACTTGCTGAGGGGCACAGAACAGATCACTGGCAGAGGCCAGAAGAGAATTCTAGAATCCCTTTTTTTCTAGTTATTTACTCAATCATGATGCCTTCTATTTATGTCTACGACAGAAGACAGGTGTCATTTTAGGAAATAAACTTTGTTCTACTTTAGAGTCATGAATGTCTCTGAAAAGAGAATTTGAACCACCATTCCTGGTGATGCCAACCTCTTCTCACAAGTTTGAATAAACTGAAAATGCTTTCCCTTGCTCCATTTACCTGATGCAAACATATGGTGAGCAAAACATTTTGGATAAGAAGTCTGTCCCAAGGAATGTTTGATATGCACATATTGGTATCTGATGAGTATTAGTCAATTTTTTGCATATCCTTTACTGCTTTGATTTGCAAGGCAGTATTTTTGTTCTTGGCGTTTTTATTTCTGTGCTCTTCAGCGTGTTCCTGGGATCTTCAGGGCAGTGCAGTAGTGTAAGAAAGCTCCCATTATCTTTAGCAGTTAGGGTCATTACAAGTCTTTTAAATGGTGGCAGACTGTACTTCACATGGCACTCTTGAAGTTAATGAACATATGTGATTTGCATGTTGAGGGAAGGCGCACTTCTTCCCTTTGTGTGACTTTCCCTTTCTTGGGACATGCCTGTCATGCTTAATGAAGAGAACTTGTTCAGAAAGGGCAAGATGGATGCATAGGATAGCAGAATGGTAATTATATTTCTTTTCATAAAAGTAGTTTGTATTTTTAGGTTTATTGTTCCTTTTGACTTCATGTCAGATAATGTCCAGTCAGTTAATTAGCTGTGGGGTTGGTCGAGCATAAGAATTGTGATGTCCTAATTTTGACTATTAACATATTCCTCAAGAATATAGCTGGAACAGTCAGAAATCACAGAAAATGAATAGAAGAACCTAGACTGAGCCTTTAAGTGTTTTAGAAGTGACCACTTTTACTGAACCAGCTTCAGAACTTCTACAGAGATTCAGTACAACCGTAACAGCACCCCACAAAATTGCTCCTGAAACCCATCAATTCCTAACTAATTTGCTGGAAATCAAGTACAGTAGAAAAAGACTGTAATAGTGGTGGCCAAACAGCAGGCATGTAGCAAACATCAGAACCAGACCAGGACCTTCCTGACACCGAAGAAGGCGGCAACAGAGTAATTAAACCCACACAATTTCACTAGTCTTGTGCTGATCTGTGTGCTCAGGCATCTCCTGCTGGCCTCAGTCCTGCAGCTACTGGGCAGCCCTTCAGTGAGCAGAGCATGGTCATCTCCTGCTGAAGGCGGTAGTGGTCCCCCCACACAGTGCCTTCTCAACAGAGATGACTCCGAGCAGGGAAAGTCATCCTGGCTGGAAAAGAGTAAACATGTTTTAAAAGAAAACAAACCCTGTGTTCCAGAGTCAATGACGCATGCTCTTTGAACTTTCTTTTAAAATTGCTCTGAAATCATAAGGTTGTTATGGTGTGGTTTTACTCAAAATAATGCATATCATTGTAGCACAAGCCTTGAAGTTAAGTGGCTACTTTAATGAAACATAGTTGCCATAGTTACTGTAGGCGAGCAGAGAATAACTTTTGGTTCTTTTGAAGCTACGAATTAGTTTAAAAAGAGGAAAAGGAATAAACAAGCATGCAAAAGTTTATTATTCAGTGTTTCATGCCTGATCAACTCTTAAAAAGGAAAACTCTCCCTAGACTAGGGCATTAACTTTTTCTAGCTGAAATCTATAATTGCCCATCAACAAACACAAAATCACTTTTCAACTCTCCAGTATGCCTGTTTTTGTGTTTTCCCCCATTTTTTTCCCCTAAAGAAACAGATTTTTCCAAAGTTCTTCTTGCAGAATTTTGTTAATAACAGGCATTTTACAGCATCTAAATTGCTACGAAAGTAATGTCCTAAAGGCAATAATGTATTGCTTAATACAACTCATGAAATCTGTGGTCTAGCTCTATTATTCATTATAAACACTGTCTTAAAGCTGATGAGAGGGAAATGAGAATTTATCATAGTGAAGATGTCTTCTAGGACCAGCTTCATTGTTTTTCAGTTTAGCAGTGAGATGTGCTCTATCCCTGAAGTGTTAATGGAGGTCACTGCTGTTGCTCTCCTTTACTGTGTCAAAGCAAAAGAGTTCCTACATAGTTGACTATTGAGAAACAAAATGATGTTCTTTCCAGTATATCACCTTCAGCTTATGAGCCTCTAGAGCAGTGGTGATTAACAGGACTTTTACAAAGTTTCTGTGTAGTTACAAGGACAGCTTCAATCTTCTGTCATTTTTTTGCATTAGCTATGATTATGCTTTTACCACCAAAATGCATTTATTTTAAAGGTAACAATACAGACTCAGAGAATAGCTTATGTTTCATCTATATTTATCAGCACTCACTGTACATTTGTGTCTTCATTACCAGGAAATATTAAGGGACATTGTGCCATCTATTCCTGTTTACAGTTTATTATGCAGAGATAGGAAACACTTAGCATGTAAAATGAATGTAGAAATTATTCCTGGATAGAAACACGGACATTTCCCACTCGTTGGCTCTTTCTCCTCCATCACCGGATCAGAGTGTAATTGTCAGTAATCAGGCCTGCTTGCTGCTGATAAAACCACTCTGAATGCTAGCAGCCTTCTTTGTGTGATGACTCAATTATTCCAGAAGTGCCTCATCAAATCTGCCCCATCAGCTGGGCTAATAAATAAGGAGAAGAAACTGGCCCCCCAAAGCAAATTATAAATCCATTTGCATTAACCATTTCGCTGGTCCATGATCTAGGCAGAAATAAGCATGGCAGATTGCGTTAAGCTTATTTGAATATGTTTATAATGTTTACAGCTTGCAACCTTTTTTTTTTTTTTCACAAGGTGTTGGAATTATCGGTCATGAATAGCATCTAAATGCAGTCATGTTAATTACAGCAAAGCCTCCAGCATCTTTGAGGGATAGTTTGTGGCTTAAATCAGGTGAAAGTTAAACTCCTCTGCTAGGTGAAATATGATCTTGGCATAGGAATTACTGCCCTGTTTAAGAGAGGATGAGTGAAAGTGAAGTTTTTTTACAAGTACAAGAAGGACAACTGCCTGTCTCACACTGCTAATGTCACCTCCTGTTCATCTCATGGCAGAACAAAACAAGATAAAGTTTTGCATTAGAGTTGAGAAAGAAAATGTGATAGTCGAAACAGCAATAATTCTGCTTCCCGTGTACTTTGCGCTGAATAAAACAAGTGCGAGGACGAGTACTCTGCTGCAAGGAAACTCCTTTCTGAAGCTCAAATTATACACACAAAAAAAGATGTTTCCAAGTGGAGTCCTGCAGATTTGCTGCAGTGAGGGTGTAGGCCAAATGAAATTTGGTTACTCATGCACTGAATATTTTACATGTACTTCGGGATCTCCCTGAGGTTTGTGCAGAACTTAATGTATAAAGTTACAGACTTCAGACTGTGCAGGATAAAGATCTGATTGAAGTCCTGAGCTAAATATATCTTCATTTATTTGTAATTGTATCTTTCTTTCACATATTATTTTCTCAAATACTAAATACTAAATATGCTGCATTATTCTGTCTTGAGAAAATAATCACTGTCACTGTAGAAACACAAGAAATGTTCAGGGATCACAATGGTGAGCACACTGGATTTTGTTTCCTTAGATATTACTTTTATTCTGAGTTAACAAATCACAAACTGTAGTGATTATTCACTCCCATATTTGCAATATATCAACCACTGATGTGGTAAATGACAGTAAATCAAATTATTCTGTCGGAAATTGAATGTATTATGCTTTAAAAAGCTTTTGTGATCCTTCACAAATATAGTACAGATTTGAGTACCGAAATTCTGACAGAGAAAACAGCTTCAGACTTCTGCTGAGATAATTTTGTGGTTGTACAATATGTCTTTTCTCATTTTCAAATCATCAGGAACTCTGGCATAATATGACCTGAATGAGTGGACTTTTACCCATAGACGATGGGTCAACAAAAATAGTTGTTTCAAGGGATTTGTCACACACATCTGATGTTGAAGATCAGGACCTAAACTGTGATTCACATCAGTATCCTGGTATGACTCATGGATCTCAGTAGGATGGCACTTCAGAGTCAGTACAAAATCATATTGCACTGGAAATGGCTATAAACCAAAGAATGAATTGCAAAGGCTCCAGGTGATTTCACTGAACAATTAAATTGACAAATCAAGCAGCTCATATATTCCATCCTTGTGGGTTTATGAAGTTTAGTGTTCTAGTTGAATTGAGGTGGTGGTTGAAAAGGGTGAAAGTTTCTTTATAGGCAGGCAGGCTTCAACCTCTAGAATAAAAAATACTGTGCAGACACATAGGCAGTTGGAGTGTAAGCATAATTTACTGTCTGTAAATTGTTTGGAACTCTTGAATAAAAAAGAGAAATGAGTTAATGCAAGCTGTGAATAGATTGGGCCAAATGAAGATACATGTGGACCCAAGGGGAGTGGACCCCATCAAAGAACATTGATTGACAAATAAGTAAGTTAGCTCTGCCTGATTTCCATCAACAACGATCTTATCGTCAAAGTCACCAACGACCTAGTTAGATGTTCTTTGTGGGCTCTTGAGGCTGAGATCTTATTTTCTCCAGTTGGTATTGCAGACTTCTGCCTTTCTTCCAATACATCAAAATTTGGCCCATGGTCAATTTTATAATTGATTTTTATAATAAAACTTACTAAGTAAATCTTGTATAAGAGATTGATATTTCTGTGAAATCAGCACCAAGCCTTTTTTGCTACATGAACAATCAGATCCCAACAATTATATTTGAAATACAACTTACTTCTTGGTGTGTGGACAGGGGTGAAACATAGTTTATGTTGCATTAGGGGTATGTCACATCCCATGACCCAGCATAATCCTACAGACCCTGCTTATAGCATGACAGATGCATGACATTGTATTAGACCTTTTATGAAACACAATATCTTCAAACGTGGGTACTCACCCACGAATCAGCTGAATGGCAGCCAGCACCCTGTTATGTGAAAGAAATCAGACCCAGCATATTTAAACTTACTAACCAGTAACTTCTGTTGTGTTTAAACACAGCAGAGGGGTGCAGGTTTTTGTTCTTTGACACTGTTGCACGTAATTTTTCAGTGCAACTTTAAAACCTGGCCCCCAGACCTGTCCCAGTCCAAACTCCTTTTCTTAAAAGGAGAATTTTTGATATACTGTCTGATTATGTCAAGTTAAATGTGGAAAGTTTTGTGTATTTTTCCTTTTCCTTTGTGCACTTTTCCAAGAGCATCTCAGCTGTGCTGTCTTAACTCTCGGTCCCTTAGGATGAGAGAGACAGCAGATGGGGTTAGGGCAGAGGGCTGATGCTTCTGACAGCAAACGGCCTGGCTGTTGAGTGGAAGCTGTGAGCGTCAGGAAGCTCCTTTTCCCCAGAGAACCAACTAACCACTGAAGAAAGTTGAAAATGAGCCCTTTGAGAAACGCTATTAAAAGTAGTAAAAAATTGCAATTGTGCAGATGATGTGCTGCTGTGTGGTTATTCGGATGCTAATGAGTTTGACATTAGGGAACTCAAAGGGTTTTCAGCTACTCCCTTATGTGATTTACTTCTTTATTGGCAATCTTTGAGAAAATAAAGGAAAAATATATTGTTAATAAATACTTAAGGTGCTAGAATTGTCGACAAAAATCTGCTAAGTTTTAGTATTTAGAAAGAGCTTTGCTCACCATTGTAGTTATTCTCAGAGATCTTTTTTTTTTAGGTTAGTGTGTTTTGAACAAAGAGGACGGAGGTAGAAGGCTTTGAGACTTCTTTTGTGGTTTATGGGGATTTTTTTATCAATATTGAAATAGAATAACAGGAAAATAGGTCTTTGAGGATAAACAACATCTCTTTCTAGCAACATATTGGCTAAAAAAATGCTTTAAAAATCCTTTTGGTATTGGGATGTTTTGTTCTGCGTTTTTCTCCCTTCTTTATCCTCTTATATCTGTTGCCTGTTCCATAATTTGATAAAAGTGTACTTATTTTAATTAAAAGTTCTCTATGGGATAAAACTATTACCCTATCTATTGGAACACAAGAAGAAATTAGTAACTCAATAAACTCTAGCTTCCCTGAAAATCTGTTTAGAATGAGCCTTTCCAATTTCAGAAATGTAAAATTCCAAATTTTGCTGAAAAAAACATCAGCAGATATCGTTAAATGAACAGTTAAAGTTCCCAAAGTTTATTTGCAAACTTTGTCGTAATTGAAGTATCTTCAATGAATAAATCCATTTTACTAAATACACTGGATGATATGTGAAACAGACCTCTGAAGTCGCAACTGATAGCAAAATTTTTATATTTTGGTCACCACTGTCAGGAGTGATGCCAGATTAAAGCTTGCCCTTAACAACTGCTCAGTGTCAGATTCTTGTAGGTTGGAAGTGTGTATAACTTTAAATGTCAGAAGGGTTTGGGTATTCAGTATTTCTGAAAGCAAGGATCTCGGTATTGCACCCTCAGATGTAAACTTCTGCAGCATTACTTTGCTCACTGTTACTGTTGATTTAGCTTACAATCCCTCACAGAAAAGAATAAAAATTGAGCATGGAGAAATGTCAAAGATTTCCTTAATTTGGCTTATGATGATAACACAATCAGCCTGCCAAACTTTAAACTTTATTATTCAAAGTCAGGAAAAATAAAATGGAGATATTTTCTTCTGTTTTCAAAGTATTTTAGAATGCTTCTCATTATTTTACATCATGTGCTGAACCATCCTACTCAATCAAAGGGGTTCTGATGCGATTAAAACATTTGACTAAGGATTTCTGCATATCGAAATGGTATATTTTCGTCCACACAAGAAGAAAAACTTTTCTTAGACCAGGTCTATTTCATAAGCTATCAAAAAGGGCATTAATGATATAAAGAAAGTGCCATAAGAAAAGAAAAAAACCTATTCTTTATGAATTTTAGAAGCATCATTGATGCCTCTACACCCTATCTTTGTAAAACCGCTGAAGAAAATCTTGCACCTGGATTATTTACCCATTTGATTTAAAGAGTGTCTTGTTTCGTCTATATGTTATTTAGTATAGCTGTTTTTCTGTTTTCTTTTGTTGTTTTTGTTTTTGTTTGTTTGTATGGTTTTTTTTCCAGAGAATGAATTTGAGGATTATCTGTTAAATCAGGCAAGGCATCTTGGGCTGTGTGACGAATTCGGACCTTTGGAATCTGCAAGTACTTTCACCTGGAAACACGTAAAGGTGGGATTATTAACTTTAAAAAATTAATTTGAGTAGAAATATATCTATATATTAGTAGTAGAATACTATGTGGTTTCATGTGTAGTGCCTTGTGCACCAGGATACTTTTCTTGCATAATATCTGCTGTTTTAAGAAAAGCCTTCAACAGTCAGATATAGCAGTATTAAAAAGTTGAAGAGATGAAAATTCTTGTTATTACGTAGAAATTATAGTTAAGTTTGTGAATCACACACTGTTAGCCATACATACTGTCAGTAACACAAGTATCTTTGAATCTATATGACTCCAGGAATGAGAATATATTTCATAATACACTGCTAAAATTTAATCTTTGATGGATAACTTATTAGTGATTTTTTAATATATATATGTATAAGGATTATTGTTTTGGGATTTTTTTAACTATACATCAGTTAGGTGGGCAAAAACTTTAGTGTACTTAAAAAGATCTTGAGGCATCAAAGCTTTTTTTTTTAATATTGACTCTTTCTTTCTTCTAAAAAATTATATTTAATATATAGTAGCACAGGAAATAGTGACAAGGCCTTGAACTACATAAAAAAATAATAATCCAGAATGAAAACCTTCCAGAAAGTAGCCTGGGTTGAGCTGCACTTCAGCGTGGCACACTATATAATTTTTCTCTGAATTTAAAAAGCTAGCAGTTGCCCCTTAATTTCATAAAGCTGTGACTCTGCCCTCTAAAGCCTTGGTAAAGAAGACTAATAGAAATACTTGGCACACGTTGGTTACCTAAGGGAATAATAGAACTATTTGCTGTAGTCGTTTGGCAAAAGGACATAAACATATGGCTTTGGTTTATATTCAGCACTGCCAGTTGTGCAAAGTTGCATGGATGAAGTATACAACAGCAGTGACAACTCAGAAATCAGAAGTGAGAATCAAAATAAATCATCCTCATTACAAAGCCATTCAAGCTTGCCTCTGATTTAAGGCTTATTTTGCCGCTGGATGTTTTGAAGCACTGAATTCAATATTAAAAAATCTACTTCTCAAAGACATGTGCCCCATCCAATCACACTCTAAAATGCCAAATTTTGATGATTTATATGTGTTATAAACATGCTTTAAAGTTTTCATTTAGTGGATGTAGTTATTTTAATTCCTGAGAAATTCATAGAGCTGAACCAATTATTTCCATGTCATGCAACTTTTTCCTAAGGAAATCAGGCATAGCAAATCAATCAGAGCAAACTAAAGCAAAATTTTCAAAAATAATGATGAGATGACTCCTTGGTTAAGAATAATCAAAATCACAAAACAAGGCATATTTTTAGTGATAGTCTTTAAGAAAATGTTTGTAAATATTTTTCCTTTCTGGTCATCAACAAATTATTAAAAAAAAAAAAGGTCAAGAAACTTTAACCACATTATAAACAATGTTTCTAAAAAATTTATATTTGGATTCCGGATTATTTTTACTGCCAGCAATGAAAATATATAACTTTGTCTAGAAGTTGCTGTATGTGTTCTCGGTTTTTCTTTTTCTCACCATACTTCTCACTGTCAGTGTGAGATTAATACTTCATATTAAAAATGTTATCGTAGGCTAAGAGAAAGATTCAGTCAGCGCACATATACACAGAAAGCCAAGTAGTGCTCTTCACTTCTGGACAGGCTGTAGGAAATCATGATTTCAGACTTAATGAAAAAAGTTTTTCTCTATGATTCTATTACCTTTTTGTGTGGTAGAATCTTAAATGAGTTATTGAAAAGAAATATAAAAATATGAGTATCAAAACCACTGAAAAGCTTGCTCTGAGGATTTTATTTACTATTGGGAGAAGTACACAGAGTGAGTGTTGTGTCACCTTGGGGCACAGCATAGAACAGTCTTGTTCGTTGTCCTTAGCAGAATCTGACTTCAACTTTGAAGTTTGTGGCTTGTGTTGGAGACCTGAGAATGGATTTTTGTGCCTTAAAAATTATCGAGGTTTTTTTCTCTTGCTGAGTTCACTAAGCTTGTGACAGATATAGCTGTTGTCTCAATAGTAACTTAAGAAATTCAGAAATTAAAAATAGTAGAGAAAAGCTATTGTTTTTCCAGACCACTCAAAATCAGGTAAAATTTTTCCGAGTGAAATGATTGTCCAGATTTAATTTTGAAAATCAAGTGTAACTTTTAGTCAGAAAATCACAGTGCTATGATAAAGTTTACACTCTTTATCTCTAGATAAACTGGTGATTTCTTTTCCTCTAGCCAGTTGAGCAAAAGGAAACAGATTGACACTCCAGCAGTGTGAAACCCACTCCAGGAAAGTCATGTTTTTATGAAGATTACAATAGAAATTACAAAGTGCATAGCTCTTACACGAGCTCTTTCCAGGAGATGCATTTTACTTTTACCTTCACCAGCAGCGCTGGCTTCCCTAAGTCATAGTTTATTTCGCAATAATGTGCTGTAAAACTATCCTACCAATAGAATAGTGTCAATTTAGCTTCTGAAATTCAAATTTAAAAATGTGCAAGTAAGCTGAAAGGGTTACTATTGTTATTATTGTCATTATTATAATTTATTGCACATGCCCTATTTTCAGCTGTTAGTCATATTCTTGGATCCTATTATAACATCAGTACATGCACATGTGCACAGACAGACTCCAGGCACACAAAAAACCAAACTCAGAGCCAAATCCTGATTCTCTCACTCAGGGAAGTATTTCCAGGTGCTGCTCTCGAGTCTGTTAGCTGCAGTGGGATGGTACAAACAAAAGAAGTACCATTTGGTTCCTGCAGCCAGGAACTCTGAAATAGTTTGCTCACAAAGTATGATTGCTGCTATTCCACCAGTAAATTAATCTGGAGAAATGTTAATACCCTGTAGCAGTTGAATAGCAAATTATTACAGTTTCAGCCAAGCAGAATTTGGGGTATTGTCAGCGACTACAGTCAGTTTTCTGCAATATAGTTGTTGTCTTACACTTAAATCTGAACCAACATTGTGAGAAAAGCGGAGAAAGGATCAGAATGAAATTCACAAAGTCAGGCAGAAGGCATTCATAAACCTAGGGAGATTTTTTGGAAGATGTTTTCAGAAAATAATTCAACATCAATATCTTCAGTAAATTTCGAGATCACAGAAATGGATTATAACTGGAGCAGCAAGCATTTATTTCTTAGCCTTCTTGCTTAATGACGTGGTACTGCAGAGCTGCTGCACCTCTGTCCTTGTGTTTCTGACTGCATATTTCCCACTAATTCCTTTAGAGTCCATTAGCTAGCTTCAACTAATTTTGAAAAGAAAATGTTTAGATGAGTTTTAAATCCATCAAATTAGAGAATCAAAGATTAAGTGGACCTAGTTCCACAATTCACTTGCCATTATTTTGTAAGGCTTGCCCTTAAAAAATATGAGACTATAACCCCCAATAAAATTTTCCAGGCAAACATTTTATTATTCCCATGCCTAAAAAAAAATAGTAGTGAGATATTGTGTGAGGATTTTGGGCAGACATGACCATTCTATTTACCCCTTATGGATTCTTGACTCAAGACAACACATGTAGTGGGAGGGAGGGTGAAGCACCTTCCAGAATCCATCCAACCTTTACAGTACACACCAGTAACAATATGTGTCTCAAATTAACACCTTCGTAACAATTACCTCCAAAAATGTTGGGTAGAATTTCTCAGAATTTATTTCATTCGTTGTTCCATGGGTGATTTGAAAGTTTGAATGCTTCTTGCTGATCATCCTTTGCTGTAATCTCATGTAAAATTCATTTCTACATAGATGAAAAACAGAAGTGAGACACTTTGTTCACTTTGTATCAGTTTCAGGCAGTCTCTGGAAGAACCACCAAACTCCAAAGATATTACATTTAAATTTTCAGCAAGAGAGGGTTTTTGCTGACCCAGTTAAGAGATTTTAGTTTTATTCAGTTACTTTCATATTTCAAGTTAATGCATAGGACTCTTTTGTAAATTGAGGTACCTTTTATACAACACAGACATGACAATTATTTTGATATGTGTATGCACCAGGCTAAACTGTCCGATAAATTTTAGGTTTGAGTTGATAAAAAGATATCTCATAGTTTGAAACTTTTACAAGGAAAGAAAATCAATTGAAACATCACCTGCATTGATTTTATCATTCATTTTCACTCTTTGTGCAGTTTTTAAATATGCATCACAATGCAACCTGCTGTTTAGTCCAAAGTAACTGCTGTTCGGTAGAAGCAGTGGACACTTTTTGTTTCATAATTAAAAGAGCAGCACTGTGATTGGTGTGGTATTTATTATGAAATGATGACAAAGGAGTACCAGTGGTTTTAATAGTTTTAGCTTACAGGAGCTGTTGTTAATTTTGTCTGTAGAGTTGCAGGTGAAATAATGCACAGTGGATAAATAGTCTATATTGGTTTAACTGAACATAATATATAGTGTGTTCTGGAGTTGTTTGTCTCAATAGACTATAGTAATCAAAAGTAATGAACCTATTATGTGCAGGACCTTGGAGAGCATAGAATGGCAGTAAAAGTGTGGCACATAAAAGGTTTATTAAAGGAAATTAAAGTCCATCATTGCCACACCTGCTCCCCTATTATAAGTCTATGGCAGGTCAGTGCCTTCAATCACAACTCAGCATCAGAGAACAGAGCCATGTTTCCCATTACCATTGCAGTCACATTGCAAATACTCATTCTCCAGGTTTTAAGGATAGTAACAAGTAAAGGCTGCCACCAGCCCCACTACATAAACAGAAGCCTCTCATGTTTTTCCCTGCTAATAATCAATATCAGATGTAAATTTAAACAGAGAAAAG
>VZRR01011986.1:45859-70742 GCA_013398015.1 Oreocharis arfaki | reverse complement strand
CTCTTGATTTTAGTGGGAATTGTGCACTCTCAGGATTGTGCAAAACAGACTGCTTCGATTTGTTGTCACAACTCAGTAGTTTGGATTGTTAATATTGTGCCTTCAGCTTCAAGTTATGGTCCGAATGAAAAATTAGAGTGGTTTGGCTTACTTCTTTCTTTTCAAATGGTCAAAGGAGCAAAAATTGCTAGACTTCACTTAGGGAAAGACAGAGGAAGAGCACTGAAGTACCACAGACTGACTGCAGATAAGGGGATGAATACAGACAAACCTTTCTAAAAATCATAATCATTGTCATACCAAAACTTTTATGCAACTCTCAGTGATGTTCTCTGAAATTAATATCAAGTTCATATATATTTCAAAAGTACCAAACAGAGAACTTGAAAAGTCACTGAATAGGAAAGTTATTTACACCTCAGCATTAGAGCATATCTTCTCTGTTGTTTAGGACTGTGACTTAAAACGGTTTGGCTGGCATAGCAAACTTGAATTGTAGTTAACAGGGGTTTCATGTCCTTTCACTCAAAATGCTAATAACACAATTTAGAAACTTATGGGGTTTTTTCTCCATGTTTTTATACACATGCACACACTCTTACAGCAATTAATACATCAAGAACATTTTCCCAGAAGTGGAAACAACAAAAGTTGCCTCTGCAATATGAGTAATCCTTAGAGACACCTGTTGGCCTTGTCAATGTGCTGTATAGTCTTGTGTGGGCAGGAATTTGAAAGCACCAGCCTTTGCAATTCCCAAATTGAACTAAAATTCTGAAAAAAATAAGAGATTTTTTCATTCTATTTTCAGTAAAAACAAGGGTATTTGGTTTTACTTTTATTTTTTTTATTTTCCTTATTGCTCCACTGAACATCATGCTCCAGGTTTCATGCATCCTAAAATAACTGTGAGGATTGCATGTTCATTTACCATTTGTTACCAGCAGCTACAATCCTGTGGTTAGCATGAAATAACCACCTGTGTTTTGATAGCCACTCCTCTGTCATTACAAATAGGCAGGTGCGAGATTGCAGAAAGCACAAGTCTGGAAGTGTAAACTAATTAATTCTTTCCTGCTTTTATTAACAGTTCAAGTGGACTCTATAGCTCAAGAGCTCAGGTAAGAACTCACGTTGTTTATTTTTTCAGTTTTATTTTCCTATTATATTGACAAATTTATACCACCATAAAATAAAGAATTAAGCAAATGTATTTTGCAAAGCTTTAGCACAGATCTGAAAAAGGATAATTTATGCAGATTCACTTTTTACATATACCAAAAACTAAAGCAAAATGTTACCAATAATTATGCAAGCATAATCAAAAGTAATGTGAAGTGGGCAGGATTCTGGTATGTTGTCTTTATCTTCAGCCTGTTTCAGGGCATACAACAAAATAATTTCGGGTGAATCTTCAGATCTTCAGTCTTCTTTTTCCTGTAACATGTATTATAGTATTTCAATATAATATTTCAGTATCTCTGAGATATATTTTACTAGATAGCTTTTATAAAACTGATCTGCATACTACTGTAAATTCTAAATGGCTCATTCTCCTAAAGTATATGTTGAGGTTTCATATTCTATAGAAGTAGCAGGGAGTATTTCTCACACTCGCATAAAGAAAGGCAGTTCATTCAAAACCACAAACTACACAAGGATATTTCAGACTGCAAATATTCTAGTAAAATTTCAACATAACTACTTTAATCTACCTATGTATGCACCAAATCCTAATAACCGATCCAAAAGCTTAGATTAAACTCTGGAAAGACTAGAAGATTATTCAGTACCAAATCTTCAAAAAAGAAAATATTTACAGGTAGCTGCAAATTCCTGGAGTTATAAACCAGAATTACAATTCACTACAGCTTCAGTGTAAATACTGAAAACATTTTTGCAGAAATAGCTTTAAAGTTTTTGTAAATTAACCTATTTTTCTTACACTCACTTTTCATCACATGTTACTGAGCTGCTTGCTTAATCACAGCAGGCATCCAAAATATGTTCTTGTGGGCTCATCCATCTAGGAAATGGAAACATCATCCTGTGATTTGCCTGATCAACCAAAATGCCCCAGTCTCTTAAGACAGAACATGAAATATTTACAGGAAGTTATTTGCAGTGAAGACATACAATATTTTAAGGTTTTGTTTTATAATAAAAGTGAGGAAATTATGAGCTTCTTATAGCTATTCTATGAACAGAAGTGTAGGCTAACTTTTTGGATAAATTATTCATGATGAGTCACTCATTCAGCTCTACTGTGAATCTCATTTTTCTCTATGGCTTCAGTTTCCTGAGATTTAGTGCTTCTCCTTTTTTCCTCTGTGCATCACTAATTTATGCACCAGAAGGATGCATTAATCCGAAGAGGCAGCCATCCAAAAATGGGGATGGTCCATGTGTTCCTAAGAGAAAAATGTTTGAAAAACAGAGGATGTGCAAGTTTCTGCAACATCAGGGAAGCTGTGATTTATGTACAGGTGCTATAGTTTTCCTCAAGAAACTTTATTTTTCCCAGTGAAATACATGCTGTCTTAGGAGCTGCTGTGTAGCAGATCACTCTGTCAGACATGTGGGCTATCTCAATAAGGAAGCATACATCGGTTTAAAACAGTGAGCTAAACAGCACATAAAGGCATTTCCCAGTCCTTAACTTGGTATTTGTAAATTCTGCTGTACCAAATTCTGTATTGGGTATCTCCACAGTCAAGTGACTTTACCGGCATACAAGTCAGGTGATCAACTTTTATGAATCTACTTGTCCAGGAAAAAGTAGAGGGAGAGAGGCAGGGGCTGTTTTTTGGAAATGCAGCTGCCAGACTGCATTCCTGTTAGTCATACCCATATTATTGTGGGGAAACTACTGAACATTCCTCAAGAGTTAAAAACTGAAATAGTCAGTTGTGTTCCCTGGATACAGACATTAGAACCACCGTCTTTTCTGACCAAGGTTCTAAATGCTGTGTTGGCTGAGAAATTTAAATCCATGCTTAATTAATTTCCCCTTTTCCCTTGGCTTATCCTATCTGACAAAGCACTTTTGCACTCCTTATTGAGTTTCTGTTACGAAGTGCCTTGGGATACTTCTACATGAAAGACACTACATAAGCTTACATGCTCATTTTGTATCATTATTAATTTCATAACATTGATTGGTTCTAGAGCATTTGTTAGCCTTTTCTTATTCTGTAACTTGTGTTTCACAAAAGTAGAGAATAAAATAAATGAAAAGCAAAACAAAGAGTTTCAATCACCAATTAGATACAATGAAGCATGAAAATTTCTCTCTTCTAAGTTTCAGGCGTTGAAGTCTTGCTTAATATAATTCAATGCCAAAAAAACCTCTTGATTTCAAGAGACCCAAGATTTCACTAAGAAAACTGGGTAATGTTGTTATCATCCATCTTCTCCTGAAAAATAGGACCACCTTTCTGCACAAAAAGCGTATTTTTAGAAAAATACTATCTTAAGGGACAAGCTGGGTTTTAGCNTTTTTTTTTTTTTTGGTTAGTAAAATAACTAAAAATTCTCTTGCACTGCACTGATTTTCAGACTTCTCCTCCAGGTATACACAACTATTTATGTGTCAAACATGCACTTATTTCATGTAACCATATGCCCTAAGGAATCCCAGCTTTCAGTATAATATAAATAACTTTCTTTATGCATGAATACTATTAACATTTCTGTGTTATTAGTTCAAATTTATTAGGATTATTTTAACTGGATCTACTGTATGTGCTGTAGTATGCTGTTGAAGCATAGTACACTAAACCTAATAAGTCCCTCAAAACAGAACTGCTTCTCCTTCAAGTCTTAATTATTTCCTTTTTAACAACACAGTTTATTTTTTATTTAGGAATGTAGTGCTGCGGTGTTTTTGTTGGTAGCTAGAGAAAACACAAGTCTTTTTATCACAAGCTAAACATAGCAAACAACAATGTGTGGTAGAAGTGACTGCTGAAGCTGGGAGATCTCTGTCCCATACATTCAAGTTTGAATCTGACACCTTTTGGGCGTAGAAGCTCTGCTGTATCCATCTTCTGTGAGAAGCAGAATGAAGAGGTCTTCTCTTAGACAATTTTGTCATGGACCACTGAAAGGACCAGGACCTTCAGCTGTGGTCAGGATTAGAATGGAAACCAAAGGAAAGTGAGGAATACTGGAGCAATGTATTCTCATTACTGTGTTTTATTTAACAGATGGGATGCAGTACAATGAACCATCTGTAGGTTATGGAGTGGCATCTGGGTCAGACCAAGGAAGAGCAAATTGGATTGATCCAAGCACAGGATGGCAAAAGCATAGATCACTTTGGCTAAATCCGTATCTAAATAGAAAGGGTACCTTTCTGAGTTAGATACAGGTGAAACCAAGTGTTTTGGGCTTCTGTCACTGATGATTAATATAGAGTCCATTGGGTGTTTCAAATCATGGAGAACAGCATCGCCCTTTTGTGGGAATAGTTACACTTCCCTTTATGTTCTGCAGTGTTGCATCATGTCTTCAAAAGTAAGGAAAATTACTTTTTTTATCTGGAACTCTTGTTCCAGGTGTTGTGAGACATTTTAGATATTCAGAGAAGTTGAGCTGTCCAGTGTGAATGTACAGAGTTATGAGTATCTTGAATGCTTTAGCAGAGAGAGGAGGAATAGAGCAGAGCTGTCTGGATGTCTCCTTGTCAGAAGGAGTAATTGGACAATTCACCTTTTTGCTGCTATTGATTAGGAGAGTGAGAAATCAGCACAGCAACCCTGCAAGCAATGGAACTCAAGTATTTCAGAAAGTCTGTGTTACTAAAATGTATTCCTTAACTTTACCAGTAATGTTTTAAGAGGTACATCAATATACTGTTGTATACAAGCATATGACAACATATTAAAAATCATTTAAGTAACTGAAGTAGTTATTTCTTATTCTACATTGCTGAATATTTTGCTGGTTTCCTTTAAGAACTACGAAATTACATGTATGCAATTATAAGTGAACTCTGTTTCAGACAGTAATAGAATGAATGTAGAGAGTTTGGTCGGTAGAAGATATTTGGCTGCTCAGGAAGAGCTCATGGCATGAAGGAAAAGGACTGTGAATTTAGCTGCACTAAGAAAGGAATGATTGGCAACTCTTTGTCTGAACTTCATAAACGAAGCATATTTTTAAGTATTTGCATGAGAAGAAAGCAGTAGTATGGCAGATGACTGGAGAAGGAAATGAAAGTGATGCTTAGATGACGGAAGAAGTGAGCACATGAAGCAAAATCACACAAAAAGAGACACCAAGGTGCTCCTCAGTAAGAATTGAGATTATGGTTGATTTGCGTAGCTATCACCTCCACAGTACTGTTATCCCATAACACTGCTTAGAAATGAGACAGAGACTGAAAAACTGTTTGTTCCTAGCCTGCATCTGGAAAAACTGTCAGGTTTGTCCTTTGGGCTTGGCTTCTGTTTCCACAGGAGTTGGTCAGAGACTGATTTTCTGGAAACTGCTGTGGAAAAGCACATTTGACATAATCCTGAATAAGCACATTTGGAACAGAAACTGAGGTGGACTCTTGCATTTCCTGGTGTCTCATCTGTCTCCCACTGGCAGAGAGTGTGGGACCCTTGCAGTCCTTAATGCGCTTTGCTGAAACAAATTGTATCTCTGAATTCAAACAGACTTAGTAGTAAATGCTAAATAAAGATGGTCAATAGTTATAGCTACTGCCAGACATGCCTGAGCTTCACAAAAAGTCTTTTTTTGCAATTGAAAATTGGATGCTGACAGCATACGCTTCCAGCTCTCCTCCCCAGTGCTCCCCATGATGATAACTGGCTGGGGCAGAGCTTTGCCACCTTGCTGTTTAAATACTTCTCCATGACATATTGGATTAAACATTTCACCTGAGTCAAAGACCTGTATCATGCTGTTTCTATTGATAACTGATCTTCAATTAAACAGTGGGCATTAATCTCAAGAGTAGCGATTCTCAAGATCTGTTAAAAGAATGAGTTAAGGGTATCTACTGCTTGCTCTTTAGCTTGGAAAAGAAATTTCCTCCCTGCCCTAGCCATTGTAAAAATTGAAATGGTTATGGGGCACTGAAAATATTAACCTATGTCTCTTTCTCCATGATTTCTAGTACAAGAAGGTCTGTCATATTATTATGAATCATGCTTTCTTAAATTCTCATTAAATCTTGCTCATTTACTATTCTTTTCTGACAACATTGTTAGGTTCTTAAGGAACTTTATCTGGTGCGCTAGACCTTACTCTCCTCAAAGAATCTGTTGAAATCTATGTTTTACACTAAGGAAAAATGGTTTTGTAGTTGATGTTTGATAGAAAACACTGAACAATGAAACATAAAGAAACACTGAACAATCACTATGTGGTGCCATTTACTGTAAGGCAAAAGTAAGTATATAGTCACAGTATATTGTCAGAGTCATAGTAGTGACAAAGAACAGCGTTAGAACTCACCTATCCTTACTATTAAACCCTGTATGTCAACTATTCTCATAACTAAAAAAACCCAAACATTAATGAAAATTGTAATGGCAATCAAGCTTACAGTCTGTCATGTCTATTTTCCTCCCTTGTTTCCTCCATCTCCCAGTCCACCTCTAATTAGCCATCAAATTGTGAAATCTACAGCATTGTCATTCCTCCTCTCCCTTCACTTTGTCTCTTCATCTAATTTCTTTTCCTCCTTTCCTTTTCCTAGAGTTTGGATGAGTTGATGGACCTCAGGCTTTTTGACTTTTTTATAGTACCAGGTGCTTCCATAGTTCAGAACCAAGTTGTTCTTTCAATACAGTTAAGCCAGCAACCAAGACAACTGTAAACAACAAACAAACACAGAAAGAAATTCAAAATTCATTTTCCACTTCAGGTTTTCCCACAACATTCATGTGAATGGGTTAAGGCTTGCATAAAATATTTGCAACTTCTGTATAGAGAAGATCAGATAATTTTTTTCACCCTTACTAAAATGTCACTCTTTGAATTTAAGGTAATAAGGTAATAAACCTCCACTCTGTTTCAATAAATGATAACATGGTTCTGAGCGACCACATGTAATGACTTTTAACATTTTGCAGGTAACATTGGGGTTTACAGTCCTTTGACTTAATATTCAGTGAACTGTTCTGAATAACCACTAAGATGGTTGAAATAAGAACTAGATCTCATAATTCTTCTGAGACAACTGTAGTTGGAGCTGTTAATTATGATTAATAATTTGCTTAATTCCTGTACACGATCAGACCTTTAGATCTATATACTGTGACCTCTACCTTCTCTTCCTGTATTTACTCAGAAATTTTAGAGACTGTTTCATGTTGAGATTTCTATTTTACCTTGCTTTAGTAGATACTTTCAGTGCATTTGCTTTATAGTTGACTTTTATAGCTCTGTTTAACAACAGCTGCATTAGATATATTTCTAGCATATTATAGGGCTCTTTTGATGTCTACTATATTCATTTCTAGCCAAAACTCACGGTCTCAGTCTCTTTTCTCTTCATTATTATATTTGCTTGTGGTTTTACAATTTTTTTTACTTAAAGCCTTCATTTACTATTAAAAAGGGTAATTATAATTTAGTTTCAATGTATGTTTTTCTATAAGAGTTTTATAATATATGTCAAATCCACATCACTTTACTGCAGCTGCTAGATTGAGATAGCTATTTTCAGTTTTTTTCTACCTGAGAGCTAGTTTTATCTTAGAATACTTGAACTGAAATTTTTATACTATTTAATAAATTACATGAGTCGCTGTCTTCCCCACCACAACTTCTGTGCTTATCAGCACATCGTAAATGTTATCCTCCCAAACCTACACAGAAATTTAGGGTTGCATATGCCTTCATGCCTTCTGCTGCGTGACAGAATGCATCAGAACATTACGGCCCCAAATGTTTGTTTCCTCTTATGGCAGATCTTTTCCCTGTAGATGACCGCAAGCCATAGTGATGGAAACGCCAACCCGCAACTTCTGCCTCGTATATATCAATCATGAGCTAAATGTTATGGCTAGCTGAATTGCTGCCTCTGACTGATGTCAAGGGTGGATTCAGCCAAGCAAAAGTGAGCAGAAACAGACTGTGTATGGCCTGGAGATAGCAAGGAAAGGGAGAAAATGCAGCCATGGGACCTCCTGCTACATTAAAGGGAAGTACCGGCTCCTGACAATGAGTTGCTTACAGTCTCATTCTCCGTTGGCAAAAAACCCACAAAGCTTATCTTCCTTACATCTTCTTTAACCAGAATGTAGTTACCAATATGCTTTTTATTTAAGCATTTACTGGCGCTAGCCGGCTGACCACTCATGTGCAAGGCTTTCTGGAGGCAAAGGTTGTGTGGATGATCTGTAGATTTGCCTAGAAACTTAATCCATTCTAAGCCAAATTCTTGGCCTGGGTCCCACTGGAATTTATTGACCTACTGAACCTGGGCAGATTGAGTGAGTAAATGAAAAAGAGGCTAGGGAGGCTGGATTTGGCCCAGATCTTGGGCATTCATTCACATTACTGAGTTTAAGAACTTCTTGAGCTCTGCAGAATGAAAAATAAGTTTTCTCTAAACTGGCTCTTACAGAAATAACTTACCTGTTAGAAAAGGGTCCAGCCATACAACTTTAACCATGTAGAGTTATTGATTTACGAGCTATGGAATGACACCCCAAAGAAGTAATTAATTTCATTGACACAGTACCTCAGTTTGAGGGTTTATATGTAATAATTTTCATATGATCTGAATATCCTTGTGATCCTACAATCTTCTTAACTGAAACAAGAAAGTCAGTGAAGTTAAATCTCTGTTGTCCTCCGGTGAGTTGCCTTTCTTTTGTGGAGAATCTTGTCAAAAGAATAAAATAGAATTTAATAAAAACTAAAAATGTACTTTAAAAGCAAAATAAAAAAAATTTCATGAGCGTATTGCTGCCCAAAATTGTTGTCCACAAAGGCATGAGCCTGAGGCATGGGTAAATTTAACCATAACTGCATGTCTTTTCGTATGTTACTGCTGACTTACCATTGCCCCACTCCTCTTACGTGCTTCTTTGCATTTGCTCAACCATTTCACAGCCCAGTTGTTCTTTTTGGTCAGGTGGCCTGTAACATTCAGTTTACTGCCTGAAACATCTCCAAGCTCAGTACATAATGACTCGACACCATTACCCATTTCTCCCCAGCCTCTTCTTACGGGATCTAATAAATCCTCTTTTACCAACAAGGCTATGACAGTTCCTTTGTTTTTCTTATATGTCTTCTTCAAATAAAATACATCTTTTAATATCTTCCTCTAGCCAGCTTTCTGTTATGATACCATATTTTCTCATTATTATCTGTATAGTTCTGTTCCTTTTTTCCTGGCTAACCCTTCCATTTGTGTATACAGAAGATATTTAATACCCCCAAGTTACTAACCTTGTTTTGCTCTATACTAGTGTTCATAAATATAATATTTCCCCTTTATCTTTTTCCCATCTATATCTCATGTCCATCCCTTTAATCTTGGTCCAGCCCTGGACTGAACTTCTCACAACTATGTCATGTCAGAACAAAGAGCATTGCAGTAAACTTCAGTAGTTGTAGGAGGTCCTTTAACCCTGGAATGGTTGTTACAGGGCACAGGAAAAGCCTCTGTCCCTTCCACAGATACAGCTTGTAAGCCAAGTGTGTGAGTTACAAAGAGATGACATATTTTTTTTGTGTTGTGTATGCTGTTTAAAAGTGAGAATCAGTCAGATTTTCTTTAATTACCATTGGAGTAAGTCCTCCAGGTTCTAAACTTCATTGCAACCAATTCTCTCTGTCCAGATGGGGAGCAATTTTTTTCAACACGTTTTATTGGTTTATATTCTTACAATTTTAATGCTTTAAAATGTTGATGGAAGAAAATTGTTTTTACCTGATGATTTCTTCCACAAATGTATTTTTGAGGAATTTCCAGCTGGAATTCTTTTCCAGATTTTTTTCCTCTCCTAGTCCGAATCAGTGAAATACAACACACTTCATCATGGAGCCCAAATGTTATAAAATTTCTAAAATAATCCTGTAGCTCAGTTAATTCTATAAAATAGAATAAACATTAATGCCAATAATTCTGGCTCCAGATGAGCAATTAGGACAAAGACATGTTTAACTTCTTGTCAGCGATGAGAACTCATTGACCCTTTTCAGGACTAGACTTCAAAATTTGCTCTGTAAAATCTCATATCAGAGTTAAAAAATGTCTTTCTTTAATATTTTCACATAAAGCCATGAGTTTTTATTTGCATAATGTTTGGATATTTTTAAAAATTGTAAAAATTACTTAAAATAGCTAGAAAGAAAACTCTTGTTTTCTGATTTAACTTGGTCTTAGACTGCTAATGAATTTTAGCCCAACCCTTGATGACAATTTTCTTAGCAGCCGGTCAGTCTTACTCCTTTAAGTTCTTCAGGTAGTCAGTGTGTTGCTACCTGTAACTCGGAAAACAAATGGTTGTTTCCGGACATGTGGAATTTTCCATCACCTGACAGTTCACAAATCTTACTTTTACTCATTATAAGTGGGTAGAATGGTGATTTCTTTTATCCCTTGCTCCAGCGTGTTCCACTATTCAGGGATAAATTCGTGGACATAAAAATCTCTGTAAGCATAGTTTCATGTCCTATTGAGTAGAAAGATGTTTGGAATTGGAAAATTCATTGCAGGATGGATCAGAATACAGTGCTGTAGAGATCCTAACATAATGAATTAACATGTTTATTAATCTGTACAGCAGACAAAATGGGAGGTATTGAAAAACAGATTCTTCTGAGATTGAGAGTTGAAGGATACACAAACGGGTTGAAGTAATTGCAGTCCTTCTGGAACTGACATTCTCACTACTGAAAAGCATCTCATCAAGTATCTTTCCTAAAAAATATAGAAGGGATGGGTCAAGAAACCCTTTTTTATTACACAAGTAATTTTCTTCGTGTGCTTTGAGAGAATTTGCTTCATTTTGAATCCAGCAAGTATATGGACTTTAGAGTGGAATAGAGTAAGCGAAATTACTGTTTAGCTGTCATTTTTTCCAACTGTATACAAGTCTCGTAAATTTTATATTCTAGTACCCATGATCCAAAGTGATGCATTTTGCTTTCTTTCTTTTAGAAAACATTCAAGTATGTATATATGTTTAATATATATCTTATATATCTAATATATATTTATATATATCATCTGTGACTGATCTATGTGTCTTAAAGTCGCTTCTATCTCATGTTCTGGATCTAAGACTTGGTTTTGTATACAGTTAGATTCTGTGAATTCTTTCATGTTCAGTAAGTAATTTCATGGCATTGAAAACACCACCCTAGACCCTGGCTGTGGAAAAATTCTTGCAGACCTGACTAATGCTGTGGCTTTTCAGACTTTCTGTGGAGACTCCAATTTCTTGAGACTGTTAATGCCATCTTTCTGTCTGTTATCCCTTTTAGAGCAACCTGAGCTGACAACACTATCACTATCACTGAGCTACAGAATTTACATACACTCTTCACAAACAATGAGAATTAAGAAAGTGGAACATAAATCTGTTTTAACCTGATGACAAACCACTGAGTCATAGTAACACTCCACCTTCCTTCCCAATCTCTGTTGTCCATCTAAATTTACTGTAATTAGCAACACCCATTTTTGTTTTCAATTGCAGTGATGAGACTACCAGCACTCTTTTTTGAACTCTCCAGCTCCTTTCTCATGAACCTCTGGCATTCATGGTTGATGTAAATTATATCAGCAATGAAATCTGAACCGATGTATGATCCATCCTATGAGCAGATCATCCCTTTTCTGTACCCAGTGCTAGTAAATTCTCCCGACCATCATCAGTTTGCGAGGAGCTCAAAATCTTTCTGTGATATATATTTATCAGATATTTTCCCAGCTGTAGCCTAAACCTAGGGAGCCATTGTGCTAGAGAATTAGAGAGAATCTAGTTCATCTGTGTTTAAAGAACAAACTGAAATAAAAGAGAGACTAAGATGGGGAAATGTTCAAAATTTGTCTTCATCTTAGATACTTTTGATTCTTAAAATCCTTATAAGAAAGCCCAACCATGACAGACACTTGTACGTTACTGCTTCAGCTCTGAGCGACAAGTGTCTCTGAATTTTCAAATACCAACTCTTCCCTCCTGTAAGGAAAATGTAGTATTTGACTACATTGTCTAAGGGCTTCTGAAAGTTTGGGAAAAATAAAAAAACCTGATCAAGATCTAAAGCATCTGACAATATCTTTAACCACAATATGATTAAGGAGTAGTTAGACTAACCTTCTCCTTGTAAATACTAGTGTGAAGTTAAATGTTTTGCACATCAAAAGATGTCTCCTTTACAGTCAAAACCCAATTCATGCTAAGAATTTAAAAGATTTTCTCCACAACTAAAATGTTTCACTAAATTTCCTCACAAAAACTGACATAAGGGGTAGGATCCTTACATAGCAGTAGAAAATGAATGCAAGTGCCTTGATATTTAAAGGCATTTATTTTCTTTCTTGAATCTAAGAAGTGTACATGAGATGTGGTATGTTCTGGTCTCATTATTTTACATGGCATCCATTACAGGCATTATTAAACATCAGTTTTCAGGCTGAATGTACCCCTAGTTTTGCCCACTAGGCCCACTAGGTTCTTTGCTCTGTTTTCATGTTTTACCAGTCTGCAGGCTACTGTGAATAAGAAAAAATCCCCAGAGGTCTGGAACTCTTGCCAGCAGATTAACTGCAACAAATCCTTGCTGTCTACAAAGTGGTTAAAGGTCAGGTTAAAGGCTTGACAAACACATCACTTAGGTGAACCAATTTAAAAAAAAAAAAAAGAAAGAGAATGACCATTTTTAAGAAAAGCTTTATATGTTTGGGACTGCTTAAAACCTATTTCTTCCTTCTGAGACATTGCTTTGTGGTGGGGATCCAATGCACAGTACTGCCTGTACACTACCAGTGTCCGCAAGACATGATCTGAAAAGAAATAAAGAAAAGAGAAAGACCCATTAAATTCCCCCCAGAATGTATTTNAAAAAACTTTGCTAATTCTAGATGATACAAACGTGATTTGTTATCCATAAAATTTAAGCACAGTTAAATTTTAAATTGGGAAAAAACCCCAACTATGTATTGGCTTTGGGCTCATAACAAAAGAGCTTCTCCTATTTTATGAGCCTCAGATTACCAAATAACCTTGACAGCTGAATCAGTGTTCCATGACAACAAGCGGGCCATTGATAAATAGCAACAAAACTATTAGATGTTGAATTTAAGAGATGAGTAATAGAGAAACTAAATTATAGGTTTACCACTTGACAAAGTACAGCTTGACAAATCTGTGATAACCTACATGAGTGTCTATGTATGAATGCGCACAAGGAAAAGACAGAAATAAAAACTTTTAAAGACAAAGGTGAAAACGGCATGACATGAATGTTACAAAGACATAAATATATTCTTTTCATACTACTAAAATTCCTGTTTTCCATCATCAGAT
The DNA here is from genome assembly GCA_013398015.1 of Oreocharis arfaki. Taxonomy (NCBI): domain Eukaryota; kingdom Metazoa; phylum Chordata; class Aves; order Passeriformes; family Paramythiidae; genus Oreocharis; species Oreocharis arfaki. The sequence goes on along the minus strand of VZRR01011986.1, from coordinate 57,228 downwards.
CCTTAACAAACCATGTGTAAGTACTTGAAAAACCTGCCACTTGTGAAGTTTTTTTCTGGTTTTATTTAAATTTTTCATTTTAAGCACGGCAAGGTAGAAAAGGAGAGGAATTTCTGATACGTGATAGAACTTTAAACTGGTTCCTGCAAACTAATAGATTCCAATTTAAGCTCAAAATCAGCAGTTTAAAGGGCCACCAGCAAAAGCAAGAGCTGAAAAATCTCTTCCTGGAGAATGGAGAGCAATTTGAACTTCCTGGGAAATGAGCGACAACTGTTTGTCAACTTCCTGTAATCAGAGTGGTGTTAGGAATGATTTTACTAAAAGTTGAATCTCATGTATTCACATCTTTTAAAATGTTGGGACCTACAGAGGAAACCTGGATGGGTGGCCGCTCACGTACAGAAAAAGATACAATAAAGACAAGCTAATGCATCAGTCTTTCACAGAGGAGAAACTTTTTAACATGACCAGTGTGCTCCCAGGAAGATCTGTGGGATTTAACGCTGTAAACTGTGGTGGTTCCGTCAGGTGGGACTCTCGTGCTCCCACTCCCCAGAGCAGATCTGCAGGGGGCGGGTGGCAGCAGCACTTCCACACTGGACTTTATTGCGGCCTGCTGACCTCTGAGCTTGACTCTCTTGGCCAGTTGTGGTGAAAAACCAACGTGCTGTGTAAGTGTTATGCCAGTCCACAGTGTGGGACCTGCAACATTATGTTGCTAGAAAAGGATTGTACTCAGTGAGCAAGAATACAGCAACAAATGTACCAGATTACCACATTTTCCCTTAACTTGAGGTTAGTCAAATCTTGCAAATAGTCAAATTACAGGTTGAAGAACTAGATGAAGTTCTGTGGCCTGTGTTTCACAGGAGTGCATATTAGATGATCCAATTGGATCTTCTGTTCCAAAAAATCTATTAATTATTCTGATGTAAAAAACATCTGTAGTTTTGTCAAAGGGGAATTAAACACTGGAAGATCATCATATCCTAAACACTTTCGCAGTATCAACTGGAGGGTAACTTGACAAATAAAAGAAATATCAAAAACAAACCAAGTGAAGGTTTTGGTTGATAAAAACAATTGTGTATGAAGGGATTTCAAACTTTCGTCATTTATTCAATTTTCCTGGAACAACACAACCGGTATGAAATTCCGTTCACAAACATGAACTAAGTAACTGTATTTCCTTAGAAACAAATTATGCATATTTTTTGACACTAGCTCCATCTCTGATATCTGTTATATAGGCATTATTTCCAGTGGTACACAGGTACTACTGTGATTCTGACCTTTATTATGATATTCATGTTATCCTCTATTCTCAAATAGAGAAATAACACTGAAGCCATATTTTATTCAACTACTGCATATGCTTACCACCCCATATTCCTGGATTCCAGATGCCCTTAGTATTTCAGCCTTCAGAAGATCAAGAATATCCCGTGTTTGAGATGCACATGATGGAATTTTAACCTTCCCCCAAAAATGCAGATCTTTGTATTTCCATGTCCTTTATGTTTGCAATGAGGGATTGCCAAAAAGGTGCTTAGCCAAAAACATTTTGGGGCTTTTTTTTAACAAAAAGCTCAAGTTAGTGATATGCTTTCATCCAAAACAATCAGAACCTGAGCCAATTTAGTGTGCATAAGACACCTCGGAAGGATTAATTTATGCTGCTGAGCTTGTAATATGTGTAACCAATAGGAGTTCTCGTCATACATGGCTTTTTTTTTTTTTTTGGAAATCTTGAAGCTAAGTCAGTGAGCCAAATGCAAAATCCAACACCTAAGGGCATCGTGTAGATTTGTAACGCACCCTGGGGGTACCTAAGGTTGAGAAACCATTGAGTGGATTACACAGATCCATATATGTAGTTTTTTCATCTCTGACAGATATTATATGAGCACTATTATTCAAACTACAAAAATTGCTTAGTATACTGAGTGTGAGAGCAAAATAAAATCATGTCAAATCACTTGCACGAAAAATTATTAAGAAAAGAGGGTTGAAGGTTCCGGCCTCTTTAGGGATGTGTCTTACACTGTAACACCTGCGTGCCATACAGACTCGTATGGTGACAAAGGCTTGGCTACGTAACTGTAGAACCGAAAGAATATTCAGATCAATATATGGGTCTATTAGGAGCTGAAAGAAGTATATTAAACATGCTAAAGATATTCCTCTCTAAAATCCTGCAATTCCTGTCAGTGATCTGAAAGTTAGGCATCTGAACTGGGTAAGACCTTTCCCAGGGAACAGCTCCCACTTCTATCACATAAATATAGTTTTAAGTGAGATGAATATCTCTTTGCATGAGCCTTTTTTCATAGTCTGTACAGAGACCTGAGTAGAGCTTAAACCAGGTCTTTATGGCTGGAGTAAAATTAATTATACCAATGCTCAGGACTAGTACCGAAAGAGGAACCCGTGTTGAGAAAAGTTATCAATGTACAGTGTGTTTCTCACAGGTTTTATGCCATTGAACTCAGGGTGTGTAATTGGATATTCATACTGATGTAAAGGTAATGGATCTAAGGCTCAGGATTTTGTAATACAACTGGTGGTATAATTTTTCCTTTAGCTATTTCTCTGGATTATCAACACAGGCTACAATTTTGCTCATCCTTTTCTTAAGGCTGTTGGGTTATGGTTTTGTCTTACTGCTCATGCCCCTTTCCCCAAAATGATTTTGGCAGCAGTGAAAAGAAACAGGACTTGCCTGTGGCCTGGACTTTCAGTACTTGAGCTAAAATTAAATATCCACTAGACACAATTTGCTGAAACTGCAAGTGATTTAACGTGTTGTCAGTCCTCACTTTTATACTTAAACTATAGGGTGGTGCTATTTTAAAAAAAATTTGCTCCTCACTTCTCCCATTTTTTTCTCTGTCCCTGACAATTGATCATTGCAGTGCCTACAAATGCTCCATGGCTAAGAAGAGAAAAGCTGAAGATCAGCTATCAGGTGTTCCTGTCAACAAAAGGAAGTCCCTGTTAATGAAACCCCGCCACTACAGCCCCAGCTTGGAATGCAAAGAGGAAAATGAAGACAGGACAGAGCTACAGGAAGATATCAGTGTCCTTGAAAGCAGCTCAGCTCCAGGTAGTTGCCTGAACTCCACTGGAACTTGAATTCCACAGGAAAGGAGATAAGAAACAGTATTTTGATACAGGATACAAGACATGTCTGACTTCTAAGAGAGCTGGCATGGTGCCTTTCTGTCCAGTTTTAACCATCATACTTCCATTTATTTTATACAATAACTTTTTCTGGTGTCTAGTAAATGCTTTGTAGGTCACACAGAGACAACTACTGCAGTAGGTCAGATATGGAGCAGCATCTGTTTCTCCACTACCTCTGTCAAAGAACAAGCTTAAGCTCACCACTGACAGGAACACATTTATGAAGAGCAGATTTTCACTGGAATATATAGAGCTCTTAGGAGGAAAAAAATGCTTAGCAAAACATTGTTGACTTTAACATTTAGCAAAGCAATTTCATGCATGTGACTGCTGTGTGTGTTCTGTTTAACACGATTATTAGACTCAGCACTTTTATACTTGTTATTCCAACACTGCTAAGCCAAACACATCCAACAATTTATAGCAGCTTCTACAATGTGCATGCTTGAAAATATGGATGAGGATGGGGGGACAGAAAGATACAGGTATACTACGTTTTGATTATTCTTCTTTTCTAATGTATTTTTTATATATATTCAAGTTGAACAAAAAGTCTCAAAACAAATTGTTTTTCACAAATGTGTTTAAGAAGTCCTGCCAAAATAGTTCATCAGACAAGTGAGAAGATATCAGTGGAAGATATCAGGAAGACGTTAGGAGTCACCTGTACACAGCAAATCTCAAAATAAAAGGAATGTGATCTGGCACTGGGAAATTAATAATCATAGGTAATATGTAATCAGAACGAACTTAAACATCACTCAGTTGCTGGTTGCTATCAGAATTAAAAGATAATTTATTTTCCACTTAGCTTCTTCTTATCAAATATTTTTGAAGGACAGGGTGGTAGATAATCTCATCCAGGGTCCCTTCACCACAAAAGACAGGACCAGATGGTCTTTCAAGGTCTCTTCCAGCCTGGGCTGTCCTATGATTTTATGATGAACTGAGAGCAGTAATGACGCAGGCGCTGGCCAGGTGGCAGAGGAGGTGGTGCCTGTGACCGGCTGGCACTCCAGGAGGATCTATGCCTCTGTGTCCAAGACCGGTTTAAGCTACCAACCAAAATGCAGGACGCTTGCCTGGCAGGCAGAGAGCAGCCGCAGCACCAAGACAAAGAGGCGAAAGAGAGGCTTTTGCTTGCCGTTCCAGTGGCGTCTATTGGGAAGGGAAAAGGGAGCAGAGACACACACTGAAGGGAGGCAAAGCAGAAAGCCTCCCAATGATGGTGACATGGGTTTTTAAACAAACAGGATTGTGGGCGGAGATAACATATAGAACCAATAGCAGGAGAGAACAGGGGAGGAACAATGGGTATAACAACCAATGGACTGTAACAAGGGGAGGGTACAACAAATTGACATGAACTGGGACCAATGGGGCATCAGATAACATAGAACTTTCTAGAACTCATGCATAAGCAGTACAAGAACTGAGTATATATAAACTGATTTATATAATGAAACGGGGAGGGGGGAACTTACAACTGACAACTTGTTAGAAGATGGGGGATAGGGTCTATGCCCTAACCCACCATCGGGCAGTGGTAGTGCTTCCTTGACAGTCTGTTTCAGCTTCAGCTGCTTGTACCACTGCCACACAGTAATTTGTGTGTTTATCCACTCTAAATTGAACTCCCTTAAAACAAAATAAACCCCCCAAATTGTATGCATATAATTACTACAAAAGACACAGAAGAGGAAGAAGAATGTCTTTCAGATTAAAGAGTCAAACCCTGATTCTACCAAAATCAGTGGAGATCTTTGTGGCATTTCTGTAACAGTGAAGGTTTCAGTCAGCTGTCACTTGTAAATCTTCTAGGAGGAGATTTTTCCAAAGGTCTGCATCCCATTTCCATGAAAGCCTAGAAGGTAGATCCGTCTTCAAACAGAACATTAATTAGAAAGATGATACACAATGTCTCTGTCTTTTGGGTGACATTGTCAAGAAAAACTCATCAAGAAAAAAGTCCTGTGGCTCTCAGTGCCTGCTCAGGCTGCAGGGAGTATTTCTTTTATGGTGTATTTCTAACACCAGAAATGAATTGGTTGGAGTAACATTTCCTGCGTGGTTGTTATCTTGGGGTATTTTTGTTGTTTGTTTGGAATTTTTTTTTAGATATTTGGATTTTAGCTAAATTTTTTTGGTGTTGATTCATCCTGGTTCTCGACCATCCAGAGTTGCCCTCAGTAACGCCTTTTCCTTCCCCTTTTTCTGTCCTCTTCACAACTTGGAGAACTCGATGAAGGGAAATTACTATGATGGGTGTAAAGGTAGACTCTGTGCCACATACAAAGTTTTTCAACTGGTTCCTTTTTTAAACAAGGGCAAGTGTTGAGTCAGATCCATTGATGAAAATGTAGGGAAACCGTGTCCTTCAGTCAAAACAAAAAATCCCACTTGATTTTGAAAAGTTTTATTTTATACCAATGTGATAGCTTCCAACCTGCTTGTGTCAGTGATACAGGCAACCTACATCTTTTGCATTAATTTTACCAGCTACAAAACAAATTTCAGCAAAAGCATACAGTTGGTCTGGCTATGTAGGTTTACTTGTGACTTATTACTGTAATACTGCTCACTTCATTATGAACTCATGATTCTAGTCAGTTGACCAGTTAATGATTCAGTTCATGGATTGATGCAACTGTAAACTAAGCTGAGTTTTGGTTATTTTAAAAGTAAATTCACTGCCTGTAGAAGTAAAAAGCAAAGCTGGGACAGCTGAACCATTAAGACTGATTCAACAACAAGTTTTTAAACACTGCTTTTAAAAATTGCTGATTATTTAAGGAACAATTTTTTTTTGTCATGAATTTATATTATTTTTCATCTTTCACACAGAAAAATAACTGAAAAGACCTTTTACCATTGTAATATTTGGTTTGGTTTGTTTTCTTTCGATGGTTGGGAGATTTCTTTTAAACTAGATCTTGTTACTTTTTGAAATGACCCACTGATGGGATTCTGTTATTTTCCAAATGGCAGAAGAGCAAATAATGAAAACACATTTGGCTAAAGTTGGTTTTAGAGCCAAATCATCATTCTTACTTGCTGAGATGTGAAAAGACGGCAGACTTTATTCAGAATGCTGCAATGTGTGTGGTACTAGACCAGATGCTAAAAAGTTACACGAAGGTTTACAGGCACTTCTTTAAATACAACTTTATGCACACAGTACATAAGGCCGCCTCTCCCTGCATGAGTCCAATTTTCTGAAGAAGAATAAGAATTAATCAATATTTTCTTTTAACATATAACAAACAGTTGAACCAAACAATTATGTAAACTGGAAATGACCCAAAATGCTAACAGTTTGGCAGCAGTAAAGTGAAATGCATTGTGGTGCACATGTGCATTTTTGTCCCCCTTTTCCCCTCCACAATAATCTGCACTTAATAGGAATATTTTAAACTATGTAGCTAAGCAACAGAGGTAATTGTTGCTTTCTAGAGCTTTTGTTAGGCACTCTAACACAGCCCAAATATGCATAATTAGGTATAATGTCTATAAATCATTATTGTACACATGTGGGTAGTTAAGTGGATTGAGAGAATAGTTCAATGAATTGGACATATTCACTGAAAATGCTTTTTATTTGTTTTCTGTAGTTCATAATACTTTAAAATTATCATAACCCTTTACACTTTCTCTTAATAGCTCGCTGTGTTATTGAGAGAAACTTCATTTGCATTTTAGGCTATGCTTAATTTATTATTTAAACCTGGAGTTCTTCTGATTCAGGAAAGGAAAGACACATCTTATGGAATAGTCTGTGCTTGTTTATTCATCCTTCTTTCTAGGAAGTAAAATGTTAAATTTTTCAGTTTATGTTGAATAGATCCCAACAAAAGAATGTACCCTATAATCAGCATTATTGAAGGGGCTAGTGTTGTGACTAAATTCTTCCCTTCATCCAAAAATGCTTTTAGTTACTATGGCAATATTTACTTGATCCTGGCAAAACCAGTGTTGATTTTAGAGAGATAATTACCAGAAAGGAAGATGATGGAGATGTATTTTTGAGTGTCCTTGTCAGAGGAAATGTTTATAAAAAATTAAATGAGATACAAAAGGCATATTGTCTTCCACACTGACAACCTCTCCTACATGCAGCCTTTATTACCTGCTGGCTGCTGCTTTTCTTCTGAAGAAAGATGTTTATAAAGACAGGATGCACTTCAGTGGTGTCTTTAACAAGTCCTTTATGAGTCTGTACATAACAACCATTTCTGTTTGCCTGTGCATGACCTGATCTATCACTTAATGTGGCAATTTCAATGGTGACCAGGAGCTTGCCCTTTGTGAAGTATGGAGGATTTTTTCATCAAGGTCTTTCATGTGATCCAGGGTGACTGGGAAAGTAATTAGGGTTTATTTTGAGAAAATATTTGGGAATCTTAGGTGAAATAAAAGTGAAAATAGATCAGAGAAATTTTAAATTGTGGTTTTGTGCTCGTATATATATATATATATATATATACGAGATTGTATGTATATATGTAGTATCGATGTACAGCACATTATATTTACATAAATGTATATGATTGTGTGTGCATGTGTGTGTGTTCTAAGATAATGTTTTCACTATCAGTGAGAAATGGGGATATGAGTTTCTCTCATAGAGTGCTGAAACTAAAATATAAAGTAGATACAAGCTTAGAAGGGCTTTTCATCCTGCTACAAGCAGTCATTTCAAACACATCCTTGGTGTGAATTCAATTATTTCAGAGTACCATTCTGAGTAACGAAACAGCAATTGGGAAGTAAATATCTTCATATCACTTCTACAAGATACAAAAAATAGTTATTGTTATATATTTCTCTTACCTTTTTTCTCACACAGAGGAGGGTACTCCAAAATCATCTGAGGAAACCCCTCACTTGGGTGGGCAAGAAAATTCCAGTCAAAGAAAAGACAACTACTCCAGCTATCAAGATGCCGCGGCCAAATCTTTGATGAACGTGGGAAAAGTAGCAAAAGATGCACCCAGTCAAACAGCGGCAGAAAATCTAAATGATAGTGGCATTCAATCCTTAAAAACAGAAAGTGATGACACTGATGAATGTTACCTGATTAACTCAGCTGAAGAAAAGGAAAAGACTGCTGTTTCTGACCCAAAATACTGTTCATCTGAGGAAAACGAAAGTAACTCTGAAATTATGGACAATGAGTGGGATAGCTCTTCAAATTTCTCGGAAGAAACAAGTGTAAAGCCCCACGTAACTCAGAAGTATATCATAGAGTGTAATCAACCCAGCATCCTGGAAGTCCCAGAAATTAAGAAGGAAGAGGTCGAATATGGTCCTTGTGAAACACTCTGTGACTCAGAAACGGAGCTGAGAGCACCCCAGGAGCCTCATCCTGATCCTTTCGAGAAGAGAATTCAGAATCTCTTCCCTGAAAGTGAAGAAGACGATAACGAGTGCCTGTCAGAAACCACGGACGTGTCAGTTGAGCTGGACAAAACAAAAGGGAACTTGAGTTTGCTAGAGCAAGCGATTGCTCTGCAGGCAGAGCAAGGGCATGTGTTTCATAGCACCTACAAGGAACTGGATAGGTTTCTTCTGGAGCATCTAGCAGGGGAAAGGAGACAAACCAAAGTTATTGACATTGGTGGGAGACAGATATTTAGCAGCAAACGTAAGGAAGTATTTTTGGCTCTTCTTGCTGGCTTAAACATTTGTCCTGTGACTGATAGAGGATTCTGAGCTGGGTTTTATAGCAACAGTAAAGAATCTGGAATTTAGCTGGTAATTTTGTTAATTATGTACCTTCACACTAGAGCCTCACGTCTAACCAGGTTAAATGCTAGGTACTTGGCTTCCTGCCAAACTGCTGTGTGAAATGATCAGTAATGGGTACTAAAAGGGCTGTGTAGCTGGCACTGACAGCCCTTCTCCTCCTGTTCCTCCTCCTCTGCTTCCTCCTCTGTAGGGCGCTAATACAAACCTCCAAAATTTCAGCAGCCAAAAGACAAGGCATTAAAACACTGCTCAAGGGCAAGTTTAGAGTGAAAAATTGGCCTCTCCCAAAAATACTACCTTATTCTGAAGCCATGTGTTTTCCGAGTTCAGTGTACTTCACATATCAACATTACATTTTGCTACATCCAGCACTTCTGAGCCAGGAAAGCACAAGCCATGCTCTCTGCCTCATTTGCCATCAGCAGATATACCAGTAAATTCCAAAATCTTTATTGTTTCTGATGGTTTGTGGTATCCTACATACCCATAGGAACATCACTCAATTTTCAGCACTTAATCAGGCTTCCAGAAGTGGAGATTTAAGACATTTGGGTTTGATTTATAAACTGGGCTGTCTTGTATGAAACTCTTAAATTGAGGATGATTACAAAACATCAAGAGATGTCATTTTATAAGCACACTCCCTTCTGTAGTGAGTAACAATACATTCATCTGTCCTTTGACTTTTCCTTTTGGCCTTCCAAACATCCCAAGGCCACCCTGGCACTGATGCAGTTTCTGCTTTTGATAAATTATTTACTTTGGTATTTCTGATGTAACTTTAGACTAGTCCCAGTAGACATGGCAAATATTATAGTAATTTACTTATCTAAAGCATTTAGTGTGAAACAGAATTGACAGGCATTTTTAGGAGTTGCAACTACAAAGTATTTACTGCATTATTTGGGAAGAAAATGCATACATCTCATTTCTGTGTCTCAAGTAGTGTTTTCATTAGCATGTCTTAAGCTGTGCATGCGTGGTATTAATCTACCTTTTTATTAGACTATGTGACTATGCTCAGATAACTTTGGCATATGCAAGAACTTTATGGATATCCTTTCCTACGCTGAGAGCAGCTGTGTTCACCAGGCTCACATCGGTGCCAATGTGCCTTTCTCACAGCACCCATAGGAAAGAGCACTGATGTAAGAATGGCAGAATCTGTCCCTTCTCTATTTGCCTCATATTATAATTAGCTATGGTTTCCAGGTGAGTTCAGAGGTAACACTCATGGAGAAACACACCAGCCTTTGTTCAGGTTGTATAAACTCCATATGATTGTAGTCAATGTTGTATCAGGCACATAATTTTTCCACTTTATATCATTAACCGGGTTTTATTTCTAAAAAATCTACCATCAAATCCATCAGGTCTTAATTTTCATTTTTGGATGCTAGATCAGAAAAAAAATCTATTTCACGATAAACCTTTTCAATTACCAGAGGAAACACTGAATCATATTTCAGGGTCCCTCTTTATTTTCTGTTCACTATTGCAGCACTTTCCATTTGCAGTGATTCTAAAAAGCATGTGGTCTCCTGATGATGCTGAGTCTTTTTTCTTTCCTCCCTATTTATTTATTTTATTTTTTTAACCTGAAAATTTGCCAGGAAGTTTAACCCTCAGCTGTCTCTGGTGATTCTGTCCCTAAGCACATCCTACCTCATAGTCCAGAAAAATGAGCTTGAAGGAGGCAGCTCCCTGTGCTGGCTGCAGCTGTTTTCTCCCCCAGCACCAAATGCTGTTGGCAGCCAATCATAGATGGAGCTAAAACCATCCTCAGCAATTTATGCAGCCACTTCCTCCAGATTTCTCACAAGAGAATTTCTGGACCAGAAATCATTCCTTTCTCGCCCAGACTTTTGATCCTGCGTTGGAAATCAAATAAAGGTTTTCTGACCAGTGCTTCCTGCACAATTCTAGGTGCTGTAACAGTACTGTGGCCATTACAGAGTGGTAGCTGTGGGGCTGGGCTGAGACCTCGCCTTTGAAAGGGTATCGGCTGCTCCATGTTTTCAGTGTCTTTGTAGGCTGCTCCACAAAGCAGCATTGCCATGTATACCAGAGGGAGCTGCTTGCCTTGCCTCTCAAATGTAAAGTGGCATGTATTCATTTTCCTAACAAAGAACCTACAGCCTAGAGATCTGTGATATTTAAGGAATGGCTTCTGGTTGAAATGCTTTTTGTTTGTTTGTTTATTTGTTTCACACCTCAGCTTTTATTTGGTTGTCCCAGCTTCCTGGAGTCTGACATTAACAGAGCAAAAGATTGTTTCTTCTTTTTTTATTTATTCCTTTATAGATCTTGCTGTTGGCTCATGCTGCCAGTTCTCTGGCTTATTGGATTGTGGCTTCTGTCCTGTTTGAGGCTCTGAATGGAATAAATGACACTGCAGTCCTAAAGCTATGTAGTTTAGCACATAAATGGCA